>JAOTQW010000038.1:7162383-7183532 GCA_026260075.1 Sisor rabdophorus | reverse complement strand
ATGTGCTTGTAAGTGTTAAACTGTATCCAGACCTGATAATGCATCACTTTTACTTTTAAGTCTCAGCCTTACCTGACTCAAGGTTGTGAAGTGAACAGTCATGGGGGGGGGGGGAGTTGGGGGGGATAGGTAAAACAGATGACGTGTCTATTTGAAGTTGTGGATAAGGCCACTATGGGATGAAAATCTAACAATTTTTTAATCCAGAAAAGCTTTGCAGTTCCGATACAGTAAAGTCATAACTATTCCAAACAGAATAGTTTACGTATTAAACTCCAGGGCGAAAATCCACACACATCCGAGCCATAACTAAAAACATGCAGTTGAGAATGACATCTGCACTCTAGTAGTGAATACGTCCAACTAGAAAAGAAAAAAAGCACAAAATTGGGTTTAAAAACAAAGCTGGTCCACGAGATAAGCCCCAAATCAAAGCATGCATGTTCTTCACTTTTAGCAGAAAATTGAAAAATGTTGAACATACCTGCCGGAGTTCACAGCTGCAACTCAGCACTTTATGCAAGGAGGTTAACTGCTTAAAATGCAAAAACAAAAAAAAAAGCGCAACATCTTAAAATGTGGCAAACCAAAACTATTTTTCTTTTGCAGCGGATGCTTTTACTAGTTGATCTTTTTTATAGAGATCTTTTTTGCCCGGACCAAGTGTTTTCTCGGGCGCCTCTCCGCCGCCGTGTCTTTCCGCGTCGCGCACACAGATGGAAGAATGTCGACGTGGAGCTGCCAATCGTGAACGCGCAATCACGGACGCGCTTCAGACCGAGGGAGAAAAGAAAAAACTTTCACTTTTGGTGTAGTTTTGCAGCCAGGCGCAAGGCTGATTGGGTAGCTGGAGGTAGAGTGTAGTTTTTTTACAGATACGTGTCAGTGAAAAGATTAAAATAACCTAATTGAGCTGCCACGGACTTTAGTATTTACATCCAGATCCCCCCCAAAATAAATAAAAAGCGTCGCAAACATTGACATTGTCACTGTAACGTGTTTCTCTTTTAGTGATAACGTTTAAAACGATTTAAAGTGCATTAGCTAAACAGTTTTATCATTTATGCACTTTTGTAACACGTTTTAAACATTGTAGTAGATATAGTAACTTTAAACGGTAAAGACATTATATTACCCTATTTTGAAGACTGCACAAATGCGCTGTTTTATACACATCACGAAACCTTTAAACCAACAGCCTATCGTGTTATATTCACGTGTACAATCACACTTTGATAAGTGCTAATTCTCGCAAAAAAATTATTTACACATGGTGCAAAAATTCGAAATTTTGATTTAATATGTGGCACTTCTGGGACAATTAAAATTTGACGAGCGAGCAGGTGACCAGTAGAGGTCGCAAGCTGATAGACGGACAATCTCATAAGCACACAGGATTTGTTAGGACTTGAACAAGAACCTGGTGGCAAATATTTATCATCATTGTACCCTTTTGAACCGTAGACAGGGCATTTGCCTAAATTCGATCTATATTTGTACAACTTTCGAGTCTAACGGATCTATAAATGTTCGTTTATTGTTTGAACTGTACGTCTAAGTACTGATGGACCTTTTCTAGCACTTATTACTTCTTTGGTACTGGTTATTTTCTGTATTAGCATCTGTAATAGCATATAGCAATAGTTTATGGTAATGTAGGAGCAATGCATCAACTTCAAATAATCATTATTTCTTTTTTTGGTTGAATGTATTTTTTTTGTATTTCCGATAACCACATATTCGCCAGCTAATTCTGGTCACTTTTACATGGTGGGGATTACGCAATTTAGATAATAATTGCCATACGTCTCATTCACATTTACATAGGAAAATGCTCCCAGTCGGAAGTTGCCTGATTACATGTGATTGCGTATGCGGGCAAAAGTGGGCGGTGGATCCCGCCTTAGTCCGAGCAACGATTCTGATTGGCTGCAGGCTGTTCTGGGCTGGTCAATCAAATGCCTGGGGCTTCCCGTAAATTTTCATAACTCAGCATGTATTTCATCGGTTGGTGGTCGAAAAATTTAGGCTGTTTTTAATTCTACTACTTTATTTTTTTATTTAAAAAAAACTCCAAACCAACACGGAAACACATTGGAAGTTTTCTTTTTATAGGAAGATAGTGACAGTCGCCATAATGATGGAGATCGAGCTCCCTAAAATGCACCCGGCTCAACAGGTAATTTTTATTATGCCTGCACATCTAATGATCTGTTTTCTTATTTGTAAGTCCGTTTTACTTTTTAATTGTAAAAAAAATCAAACTTTCTTTTTAATGACCAGCGTTCTTCCTGGTGGCTGATGATGTGTGACGTGTGTATTGTTGGGAACTTGGTTCATATAACTCGGTCTTTACATCGTTCTCAGTTGGCTGTGGGTTATTTTTTCGTTAAACGTCGTTCTAAGCTCAATGGTGCCATCGTCGGGTTTATATTACTAGCCTATAACATATTCGCCTATGATTTACATAGTCCTTTTATTTGTAGTTTTTGTATTAACTGCCTTTTCGAGAAGGGGAAATGGGTTTAGTCGTATTCAGGGGGCGTTCCCTGTGTTTTTTTCTGATTAAAGCGATTTTGTGCGCACTTTAAGAAATTTTGTCAAGTCATGGAAGCCAGGCCGTGTAACTAAACAAATTCCTGAAATGAATAAAGACAGCCTCTGTTAGCCATTCAAAGTCATATATCACATTTAGCATAAATACCATAAGACATCGGTTGTTATTTCGTTTAGATTTATCAGCCGCCTCCTTATACTTAGCCCCCTCGCGTGTGAGCTGGTGTTATCAGTAGCTTAGCCCTTTGCTCTTCACTCTCTGTGTAGTCACGTTGCACAATCGCAGGCGGCGCTATTTTTTTCACACTGTCTTTCTAATGCTTCTGATGCTGACGTACAGTTTTTATGAAACACGAATTATAAAAAGAGTAATAGAAAAAAATCGCAGACAGGATCGACACCTAGGTGGGCGCGGCTTTAAACGGGAACAGGTGACGAACCGTCGCCATGACAGATTAGCATTACTGTATGTGCCAAAAGAGCTCTGATTTTATTTAGCCATAGTATTCCAATAAAGCTAAAAATATAAGATTAGGTTATAAAGACCTTTTAGTCTTTAGTCTAGTTCTTTGCAGAATTGCATTTGATGTGTAATAAAGAGATTCATTTTCCCCTCCGTTAAACCGACAGTTTCAGTTCCTTATTTTAGAGGTGAATGTGTTTGTGATCTGGTTAGTTGTGTATTCTCTTGTGTTTCTTTTTGTCACCTCAAAAACATTAGTCCCCTTCCTAAATAAGTTGTTTTGGATGTTTGCTGGGGTCGTACATTCATAGATAGAATAAGACAAATAAGAACAATGTGACAAATAAGAGGACGTTTTGGTATATAAATTTATATTTTACTCAATTTTGTCTAATTTCTGGATCTAACATGGCCCTGGCCAGGATAAACAGTTACTCTAAATGAATAAATGACAGATTGAGGAAGTGAAATTTAAACATGTTTCTTTACCTGGAAACCAACTTATTTTTTAATACCACTTCCCTGTTTGAGTCTGATAAGGAACTTTGTATAAATGCCATAAAAGGTACTCAACCTTTTACACTGGTGCTGGAGGTTTAGCAGAATAAAGTGTTTCTCATTTTCAATGCTCTCATTCATTTCCAAAACCCAGTAATTAACTGGCTAGTTAAAGCAGATGTTTTTAAGCATAGAAATCCCACTTTTGTTTGTTAAATCAAGAATTAAGTAAACTAACAAATGTAAGATTTTATAGTATAGGGTTTGTAGTAGTTGTTGTCAAAATAAATCTAGAAAATAATCATAAAGTTGTATATCTAAATACTATTTAGTACTAGAATGAATTCTACATTTAAAGATTAGAGTTGCTATATTTTAACAATGGGCAATCATACTTCAGAAGAACACCATCGTCAGAACATAGGAAGTACACCAAACATTTCTGTATATTTCTAGCTATAAAAAATGTAAAGGGCTAAAACATTTAAGTGAAAACAAATTAGGTTTACTTATTTGTCTTGTGAAAACAAAGATATCTATTGGCTGTAAGCTGGACCTTAGCACCTGCTGTTAAAAGGTAAACATTCATAGAGCTGACATTCACTTTTCAAAGAAGCTGCATAATGTAAAATGCTAATTTTCCTTGAGAATTTCATAGGCTTAGTCTAAAACATTAAATGTTCCGGGTGAAAATTGGATTGTTGGCTGACAAAATTGTTTTGGTATGACATCTTTACAATTGGCGTTTACCTTTGACACCATAATGAACTTGTAAAAGCTTGAAACACTCCCACAAAACACTCCCAATAGTAAAAACCTTCAGTCAAACCAAACAAACAAACTTATTGTTCTGTCTATTGTGCCAGTTAAGAATAGGAAGATTTGTGTGTGTAAATCTTGGTATCTGTTAAGATCTGATTTAAATATTTTAACACTCTGATCCTGCAACATTCCATGACTATAATCTAAGTCTGGAAATTAACTGGAATCTTGACACACTCGCACAGATGTTCATCTTATTAATTTATTTAGGTTTTCCTCAATGTATATTCAAGACATTTACTTTGGTGGGGACCAACTTATCTATAATATGATCAGTAGATCAGTAGGTTTCTGGTAGTAATGATCATTCTATAATTTTAATGGTAGGTTTATTCTAAAGAATTACAACAAAACATCCAAAAAAACACAATAAATTTTCATTAATTTGCATTAGTGGATTAAGTATTTGATCTGCTATTAATCGCAAGATCTCTGGCTTCAAGGTGAGAGTAGGAGTACCCTCTTACAAGGTACACTCTAATAGGGCATGCTTCTAATCTTAGCTTGTTACCTGTATAAAAGTCACCTGTCCACAGAAGCAATTGATCAATCCGATTTTAAACTTTCCAACAGGGTTTGGACAGGGACACATTTGTAGACCTAAACAAGGCTGGGCTACAAGGCCAAGCAGCTCAGTCAGAAGATGACAACAAAATTATTGTCAGTCCCCCTCTCTCTTGGGCTCCATACAAGATCTGAACTCTACAGCCCAGAAATATACGAACATATATAATCTTAAGGCATCTAAAATCCTGTAGTACTCGCTTGGCCTAGACTGCTTAAGAACTGCTTGCCATTAAATATCTGAACTTTTCAGAGAAGAACTGGGTGAAAGCATTGTGGTCAAATAAGACCAACATTGAGTTCTTTGGCATATACTCAACTAGCCGTGTTTATGATAAATGCTACCTATGACCCCAAAAACACCGTCCTCACTGTCAAACATGAAGGTGAAAACATACTTTTACTGGCATCAAAGAGATGTTAAATAAACTACCAAATCTTGGTTGAGAACATCCTTCCCTCAGCCCGGACATTGGAAAATGGTGTTATAGATAGATATTCCATCATGGAAAGTGACTCAAAAAACAGCACATTGAAACCTTCGAGTACCATACCATTACCATCATTTCTTATTAGTGGGCAAACATACAAAAACTACATATCAATTATTTGAACAGAATAGTAGTACACATTTCAGTAGTACACATTATATATAATTGATACATGCCTTGATTTTTTTCCATTTTCCACTTTCATTTCCTACCATGTGACAATGCAACTGCGTCCATATAATTAAGCAACAATATAATCACTTCTTCTTTGTATAATCCCCATTGTGTTTTTTGAACCCCTGTGATAAACACAAAATGAAGGAAGTAAATGTTTTACATCCTTAACCGAAAGCAGAGTCACATGTCTTCTATTACTCTCTGACCTACAGAGTTACACAATTGTTTAGTGATTACACTGTTTTCTTTCTGTGAATAAATTCATAGAATTATAGTGGGAGATTTTTAGGCGATTTTTGTGCCTCTATCCGTTAAATGTTGAAAAAAGGTTGTTTCCTTCTATTTATTTGTCTGACACTTATTACAGTAAGACATATGAGTTTTTATGCCTTCAAGTCGGTGTAATTTTTTTTCATGTGTATTAAATACTGCTTTGTCCAAGGTACTAATAGAAATTCATTTCATTCATAGATTTTAAAATCTCAGTCTTGATTTTATAGTGTGAGCTGGTATTTTTGGTTTGCTTTCCCTCATTGGGCAGGTCCTTCACTTATTTAACCCTTATAAAAGAAGGCCTAACAAGCTTGGATAAGAAGGACACAGCAGAGTAACACCAATTTCACCCTCTTAACAGTCTGGTTATGTACCAAACAATTATATATGCTACATTTTAACCCTCTACTTGAAGTCTTTAAAGGTCAGCTTTAAATACATTAATGTTCTTAGACAGGAGTAAGTCGCATTTTTTAAATTTGTCACCAGAATAGAACACACCTAATGTTTAATTTAAAGTTTTGGCATTTAACAAAATGTGGGTGAGTTTCTGTAATTTGAGAAAAGCGGAGACAACCATCTATTATTCATGCCTGTGTCCTCTACATTGCCTTCATGATAACAAGCCTGTAAGCCAGGCTTGGCTGTGATACGTGCTCACTGCTGCATGGTAAAAAAAAGAAGCACAAATCCCCAGAGTGCCCCAGGGCGTGGTGCAAAGGTGCTGAATAGTACGTTTTTTCTCTTTCCTTCATTCTCTGTAGGATATGGATCTGATTGATATCCTGTGGAGGCAGGATATAGACCTAGGAGCAGAAAGAGAAGTATTTGACTTCAGCTACAGGCAGAAAGAGGTACAACTGCAGCGGCAAAAAGAGCTGGAGGAGGAGAAGAAACAGCAGGTCCGGAGGGAGCAGGAGAAGGCACTTCTTGCTCAGTTACAGCTCGATGAGGAGACTGGAGAGTTCGTGCCTCGGCCCACGCCTACCAACAATGGTCTGACGCAGCCTAATACTGCGCCTGCTGAGATCACACAGGTACACCCATACTCTTGTGTGCAAACCCGAATAACCTTCTGATGCAATCTAATAAAGCCAAGGTATTATCATAGAAGTAGACAGAAAATATGGGTTGTGTGAATACCTCTTAGTGAAATGTCTGTCTTTTTTTTACAGATAAATGGACACTTGCAAAAAAGAACAACATTTTAGTTATATCAAACTACAATGAACCAAATATATAATAATATCAAAAGAAATATAAGATATGTGTGGAGCAACAAATGGTTATTTTGATAGTGGATTAATCAACAATTATTTCATTTTATCCAATTCGTCGAAATAAGTTATGCCTACTGTAACCTATAAAAAAAACAAATCACTTTATGATTAATAACATCTTTTTAATAGTGTTGCATTTATTTCACTGATATATTACATATATAATTACAATTAATTTGTACATATTTTAACTAATCAATAAAATAAATAAAAGACTTGTCAAACAATTGTTAGTGTTATTTCAAGTTTAGTATGCATTTAGTTATAGCTTATCGAGCTTCACGCTGACTCAGTGACACCGACACTATATTTATTAGCAAAAGGATCGCCAATTTTATTAAATTTACTTCTTGTACTGATAATATTGAGACTTTAAACATAAAGCCTATTTTTTGTGTAGTTTTGTAAAACTTGTGTGCGCTCTACTGGTTAAGCTCACATAAGGCGAGAGGCAGGGTTACACCCTGGACAGGTTACCAATCCATCACAGGGCTACACAAGGACAAACAACACACTTACTTTTATTGGCAATTTGGAATCACCAATCAACCTAATGATTGGTGAATCCAGAGTCCAAATCTTTTTGGACTCTGAGTGCCCTGCTCTGCTTGGGAGGAAAACAGAGAACCCAGAGTTCTCCCTACGCAAGCACAGGGAGAACACGCAAACTCCGCAAAGAGGGACCCCCTTGCCTTAAAATCAAACATCTATCTATCTATCTATCTATCTATCTATACACACATTATATATAGAAAATCAGAATACATACTAAACATACTGTGCATTATTTAAATCAATTTAAATATAAGTAAATATGACCATGTACTGACAAAAGGTTAGTTTTTTGCAGATATTCAAATGCTTTCATTATATAAATCTAAATATTTACGCTACATCCCTTCACAAAACACATGCAAATTCAAACCCAATGTAATACACGGAAACCAATATTCCAAGCAAATCAACACCTGATTTTGCTCTAGGAAAACTCCACCCTGCTGTTAACCCAGTCGGGTGCAGCTGCCTGGTTGCTGGGTTACTGCTGCCATAGTGTAATTACAGGAACTCAGGTGGGTCAGGTTTCAGAGTGGATGGCTTACAGCTTTAGAGAAACACCTCTCTTCTCCAGCTCCTCTATTATAACATTTTATTCAGGTCTGTGTTCATGCTACAGCGTTATACTGCTGAATTATTGATTGAAAACCGAGCAAAGATGAGGGTGTGAGATATCAGCAGCCGACGCGACTTTCTTCTGTCTTTCTTACTCTGGGTGTGAAATCAGTCTGATATGGATGCTTCTCTGCTTTGTGTCTGCAGAATGTGGCGTTCACGGAAGGGGATGTTGATGCCATGTCGTTTGACGAGTGCATGCAGCTGCTGGCGGAGACATTTCCTTTAGTGGAGCCAGCAGAGGTAAGCTGCTTCTTGTCACAAATACTCCTTAATAAAATAATGTTAGCTTTTTAAGTCCTTTTACAATTATATGAGTAAATAAATGTCGAACATTTTGCTGACTTTTTTTTTATAGTCTGCTTCTCCTATTCTGGATTCCTCCATTCCCCCCTGCACAGCCAACACCCATCTCACAATGCCTGGAGAAATACCTATGCTTTCCCCCAATCCTCTGCTACCAGGACCCATAGATCAGACCTGGATGGATCTGCAAGTATGGCTTAATACATGCACAAACATTCCGCTTTGTTCTTATTGTTGGTTTTTTCAAAGAATAATACCACTATTGGTTTGACATGGGGAAAACGGTAATAGAAAAATATATTTAAAAAAAATTCCATCATAAACTTAAGTCTTAATTCGTAGACAGTTATGAAGATATTGTTGGTTAAAAAAAAAAAAATATATATATATATATATATATATACACACATATACATTAGAAGTAGCTGTTTTGTGGTCAAAACCTTACATCCTTAATACTGACATTTAGTGATGTTACACAGCATTAGCTTGTCTTTAAATATCACTAGTAAACAGCACAAAAACACTTACTGGTTTGGATAGAAACTAAATGATAGTACCACCTGTTAAACAGTGTGCTGTCGAGAGGTAGCTTAGTGTCTAGGACTGTTAGGCAGAAGATTGTGTGGTAGCAGTTGGTTTGCAACAGGTTACTGTTTGGTCACATGGTTTGCTTAAGGCCTACTATTCAGCACATCCATGTGTGACCTATTTAAAGGAAAGTGGCCTGTGTGCCATAGTAATCAATCACATGCTTTATTCAGTTTTGTTTTGGATGGATTTGTTTTTTTCGCTGATTTACAAAACTGTTTTATCCAAAAAGGATGCGTGTCTACTACACTTACAACATTTGTTGGAATAACATCCTTTCTAGAGCCACCCCATCTCTCATTTTTATCCAAGTTGAGGGCCTAAGGGTCTTGTTTAGGGACCAAGCTACAACTTCACCACAGGTTCCCTGCTAAATATGCCAAAAGCTAAGATTTTGCCTTTTGTTCTAACAGCCAAAACACAGGAATCGGTTAGGTTAAGTAATATTGTCTTTCCTGGTTTTATTTTTTAGCACTGCCTGAACTTCCAAGAGATCATGGACATATCTGGATATGGAAACCCAGCACCGCTTGCCACTGTCCAGGAGTTTAACTACAACCACTATCTGCCTAAACTAAGTGATGTTACCACCGGCACTGGCGATATGTGCCCTCCTGAGTTCATGAACACGTACACTGGGGCTTTTACCAACGTTAATCAGATGAGAGTAAAAACCCCAGATATAAACGAAAGCTTTGTACCAGATGAATTCTGTGAGATGTTTTACCCTGACCTGGAGGCGAAAGTAAACACTGCACCGCTTCTATGTAAAAGGGGAAACGCAGATGGTCAGCTGGATGAACTCCCAAATGCTTCTTCGCTTAAACCCATGGACCTGCACAGCCTGTCTCCTGGAAACTTCAGCACAGAAAAAATTGAAGATATGGCTGAATTCCCAGATTCGGATTCCGGTCTGTCTATTGATGCCAGCCCAAAAATTAGCTCTCCAGGAAAATCCATGCATGGCGATCATTCTGTTGGATTCAGCGATTCAGATATTGATGAGATGGAAAGTGGTCCTGGGAGCATGGAATCGGATTATCCCGAGCTGTTTCCTCTGATGTTCCAGAGTGACAGCCCTCAGCATTCACTATCTGAAAAATCTTGTGTTACTCTGGGGCAGGAGGACAATGATAACCAACCAAAGAAAGACCAAGCAGAGGCAAGTGGACTGTCCAAGGCACCCTTTACCAAAGATAAGCAGAAAAGGCGCTCAGAGGGTCGGCTCTCACGTGATGAAGAGAGAGCAAGAGCCTTGAAGATCCCATTTACTGTGGAAAAGATCATTAACCTGCCAGTGGACGACTTTAACGAGATGATGATCAAGCACCAGTTGAATGAGCCACAGCTGGCACTTGTACGAGACATCCGCCGACGTGGCAAGAATAAGGTAGCGGCGCAAAACTGCCGTAAACGCAAAATGGAGAATATTATGGGCCTTGAATATGAGCTGGACTCACTCAGAGAGGAGAAGGAGCGCCTAATGAAGGAAAAGGGCAAAAATCGGAGCAGTCTTAAAGAGATGAAACAGGAGCTCAGCTCTCTGTATCTGGAGGTGTTTAGCATGCTAAAGGATGAGCAAGGAAAGCCCTACTCCCCCAACGACTACTCCCTCCAGCAGACGACAGACGGCAATGTCTTTCTCGTCCCACGCATTAAAAAGACTCTTGCTAAGAGCAACTAGCACTTTTTTCCTGCTTCTTCTCTTTCTTGGTACTACATAATTCTGTAGCTAAGTACTATGCAAAAGAAGGAAAAAAAAAAACACACTTTATAGGCAGTTTTGCTTAATCTTTAGCAGTTAAAATGGCAGAACTATCATATAGTTTTGGCTTATTCTACTTTCTTAATAACTCATATTTTGTACTTTATATTTTATCCGAGAATGTTTTATCTTAATGGTTTGTATATACGTTTATACTTTATTTGCTATTAAAATATTCAACAATTTTCTGTATTGTACTGTTTTAGAACGCTATTGTTTTGCAATCACTGGCACTCAAAAATGTTTTATATCTTAATTTAAAATTCTATTGCAATGTTCTCTCTAACTTTAGTGCTTTATCTAAAAATAAATCATTTATTTAATTTTATTTGAACTATGACTTTTCCTGTCTTACTAAGGGCAATAATTTGATCCGAAAAAGAAAAAAAAAGCGATTGTATCAACAGAACAATCCACTCTAAAGAACAAATAAAGTGTTACGTGTGTGCGAAAGCCAACCAGACACACAAGTTCAGACCTGATGGTTTACGACACACCTTATGACAGGCTCCTATTGTTTACCACCTGTATGAAGCTTATAAAATGGTAGTCCCTGTTGGACAAAACACAGAGCTGTGTACGTTGTAGCATTTGCATTATCAAAACCTTTTGACCTACAATTATCTTAATCAAGTTCCTAAACCAGCAATTCTAAAGCCATTAGCAAAACCGAGCAAACAGGATTTAGGAACTTGATCGGCTGTTAAATGTGTAGAATAGGAAGTTTGTGCTTTAGCTAATGTGATCACCCCCACCACCTTTGGTAGTTGCTAACTTGACAAACAACCACTTACTCATATAGGTAATTTAGAGTTATCGATATCGATCAACCTAATGTACATGTTTTTGGACTGTGTGAGAAAACCAGAGTGCCTGGATTAAACCCATATTAGAACACAAAGAACATGCAAACTCTACACAGAAAGGCCCCTTACCCGGGACCTTCTTGCAGTAAGGCGAGCCGCCCCATACATACAAAAAAGTTTAATGTTGCCATAAACCTAATGAGGGACTATAACAAATGTTTGAGCAAAACAATATTTTGTTAATTGTACATATTTTTTTTTTCTCACTTAAAGTAAATACTTTGCATCTTAGATAAAATGAAGGTTTCTCGATGTAATTTTTTAACATTATATTAATATAGAAACACTTAAGAAACACCCTATATGCTTTCTTTTTAAAACTACTAAATGTCCCGGCTTATTGATGCTGTTGTTTTTTGTTTTTTTAATTTTGGACATGTTTAATATGACATTCGAATAAAATAATGAAATGAAGACTTTTTAAAAAGTTTTTTAAAAAACTTTATTTGAAAATAAAACTTCATCTTAAAACCGTACAAATCTAAAAATAGTAAACAAAAATTCTATGCTATTTTAGTCTAAAAAAATCCTCCCATAACCACATACTTTAACACTGTAACCACATTAATACATGTAACTAGATTTATAAAAAATAATATCAAATAATCTCACTGGCAAATACTCACATTATAGTAATTATAACATCTCAATTAGTCTCACTTTACAGTTTGCCACAGAATTGAGTACGTCCGTTACATTTCTTGTAAATATTTATTTTATCATTTCATGTGAAAACACTAAAGAAATGAAACTCAACACAGCCATTAATGTCTAAACCCTTGGCAACAAATGCGAGTACATTCTTAGGAGGAAATGTGCAAATAGTCCAAGCAGCCATTTTCCCGCCCCCTGTTGTCATAAAAGTCATTGGGGTTACAGGGTCTCAGGTGTGACTGGGGGGCAAGTGTGTTAAATTTGGTGTTATTTCTCTAAATTTTGCAAACTGCTCATTGAAAGTTCCTAATAAAATTGTTGCTCTATATAAGGATGGCCTAGGCTACAGGGTAATTGCCAAGACCGAGCTGCTGAACTGAACTGGTGGTCAAGACAGTGATTTAACAGGACAGGTTGCACTCAAAACAGCCCTAGCTATGGTCGACCAAAGAAGTTGAGTGCACTTGATCAGCTTTATATCCAGAGGTTGTCTTTTGAAAATAGACGTACGAGTGCTGCAAGCATTGCTGCAGAGGTTAAAGAATTGGAGGTCAGTCATTCACTGCTCAGACCATACACCGCACACTGCAACAAAGTAGCCGTTCCAGAAGGAAGCCTCTTCTAAAAATAACAAAATAAAGTCCACAAACAGTTTGCTGAAGACAAGCATTAGGGACCACGTCCTGTGGTCTGATGAGACCAAGATAAACTTATGTTTCAAATGGAGGAAACCAAGTGAAGAGTACAATGACGTGTGTCTTGCCTACAGTGGTGGGAGTGTCATGGTCTGGGGCTCCACGAGTGCTGCCGGTACTGGGTAGCTACACTTCATTAAGGGAACCATAAATGCCAGCACATACTGTGACGTACTGAAGCAAAGCATTAACCCGTTCCCTTCCGAGACTGGACCGCAGAATTCCAACGATCCCAAACACACCTCCAAGATGACCACTGCCTTTCTAAAAAACTGAGGGTAAAGTTGACCCAAGATCTTCAGACCTAAACCCTATTGAGCATCTGTGGGGCATTCTTAAACAGAAAGTAAAGGAGAGCAAGGTCTCCAACATCCACCAGCGCAGTGAGGTCATGAGGACTAAAAAAAAAAAGGGATTCCAGCAGCAACCTGTAAAGCTATGGTGAACTCAATTTCAAAGAGGGTTGAGGCAAAGCTGAAAAATAACGGTGGCCGTACAAAATTAACATTTTGGACCAAATTTGGATATTTCCTCTTATGGGTGTCTCCACTTTGTTGCCAGGGTTTAAGACATTATTGGCTGTATGTTGTATTTTTTTCGATAAAACAATTTGGACTGTTACACAAACTGTACATTCATTTATTTATTTAGTGTTTTCACAAAAAATATAATACATGTTTACAAGAAATGTAAGGGGTCCACTCACTTCTGTGACATGCTGTCTATTCTACGTGACCAAATGTTAGTGGACACCCAGTTGTTAAACACATGGGTAAACAAACTCTTTTTCCCCCAGATTACTGTTATAGCTGTATAACTGCTAACCAAGCAATTAAAAGCTGTTCCAGCATAACAATGCCTCTGTGCAAAATTGAGTGACCGGACTATTAAAAATAAAAAGCATTTGCTGAAATGCAGCATCTTTTCCTAAGCTTCCCTAATGCCTGAATTCACTAATAATCTTGTGGCAAAATACTTAGCAATATGCATATACCCAAACTTTGTGCTCCAACATCTGAAAATCCTTCTTTAATTAACCACAAACGTGGTGCATGACTAGTCTGTAATGTAATCAACTACAAGGGATATTATACTTTGAATAAAGTTTTATTGTATCAACAAATTCAGCTAGTTTCTGACTCCTGCTGATTGTGGCTATGGGAGGATACTGTGAAATTGACCACACATATTTTGAAGAATTAATCTTACCCATCCAGACCTTTCGCTGAAAACGTGTCATACAAGATTTGTTGTGCAGCCACTTCAGTTTCAATCTGTAAATTAAGCAGAATGGTTACTCTTACCTGGTCCTAAGACAAGTCTTTTCCTTCTTCTGTTTTTTTTTATTTTTTTTTTTTAAGTTACCTCAAAGCCCTCAACCTCACTCCCTTTGCTGGCTAGCATTGGCTGTTACACCTCCTCGATCCAGATACTTGCAAGCCTTTCTTTACTAGAACCAGTTCTTCCTGAAGTTTAGGCTAACAACAACAACAACAAAAAAAGATTCTATCTTTCTGGTGTACCACCTGATGTCTTTTCTCCACAGACTTGGGCTCTTGAGGCTCCCTTGTGTTTTTTCCTCCCTTTTCCCTTATAGGTCTTATATTCCCACTTGGCAACTGTGTGGTCACCTCTTGGGTGACTTTTGGCTAGATTTCCACACCACTTTGCTCACACAACAGCAATATGTATATTAACGACAAAAATGTTAAAATGTCCGAGTTTGTTGTCTACACTTTCATGGTAACACATTCAACAAACATACAAAACTGCACTCTCTTTCAGACTCAATGATGCACTAAACTTGGATTAGGGAATTTTCTACATTTTATTTATTCTGGTTTCTCTTTTCCCCCACTTTTTAGTGTAATTTAACAATCTAGACTTCTGTTTATACAAATGGATCTGTTATATGCCTACCAATCTAAACAGTCTATACTGCTTAGTCTTTTTTTGAATACAATGCAAGACAGCACAAGCACACTAACAGAAATTTACACTTGACACTGATGAGCATCACTACCATCAAACCAAAACATCACGATAACCAAAAATGATTCTATAGTTGGCAGGTTGTTTGTCTTTTTTAATAAGAGATGGCTTATATTTCTAAGTTAAAAATCTGACAGTCTGAAGATAAAACCATGTAAGACTTAAATAAATCAAAATTTTACTCTAACATCTACAACACTTAATATCACTCAAACAAAGCAAATAGGCTTTGGAAATAGGGGGGAAAAACGAAAAGGGATAATCTAGTAAAGAAGATCAAAGGAATGTTCGTACACTGACACATACTAGTTCATGGGAACCTGCCTACACTTTTGTTTATTGTAGCTAGTTGAAACAGTCCTTCTTTATGACTCCATTTTAGTGCTCTGACTAGCAGGTCCTGGCTTTCTCACAGTAACCTGCTGCTTTCCTGACCTCTCATCTCATCTGCTGCTAACTGTCCACCTGAGCCTGTTGAATAGATACAGGATAGAACAAATAATTATTGTAGGTCAACACATCAAAACCCTATTAATTAAACTGTTACAGATAACTTACCATAAATATTCACACTTTAATATCGCCTTGAACCATAGCTGCTGCCTCCACCACCATTTGAGCCATAGCCACCTGACCAATTCAAAATAAAAGCATTTTGGGACCCATATCCCGTGTAACATTATTTTATGGTGCAGTCTGGAATTAATATTTCACCTCCATATGGTCCACCTAAATTCCTTCCTCCGTAGTTATTTCCTTTCATAGGGCCATAGTTTGACTGCTGTCCACCATAGTTCCCAAAGTCATTGTAGTTTCCACCTCCACCAAAGTTCCCTTGAAAGTCAGTGTAAAGATGCTTAAGTTAACAGACCAGTGTGAATTTACAAAGCAAACACACAAACAAACTATATACACAAGAGAGATGCTCCAAGTCAAAAGAAAAAAATGCTGAAGAGAATAGGCTGTTATTTTTGACAAATTTTCTTGAATCTTACCACCAAAGTTGCGTCCATCATTGTAGTTGTCATATCCACCTCCATAACCACCGCTTCGTCCTCCTCCTCCATGATGACCATAAACAGGTCCTCCACCAAATCCTCCACAACCACCATAACCTAGGCCACCACCATAGTTCGCACCTGAGCATGACAGTCTTTACTGATGGCTACATCATTATAATAATATTAGATTATAACTAAACAAACTGCCTGTTCATTCTCAACTACATTTGATTTTAGGATGGGTCGTTTGTGCATAATAATAATAATTTCTTTTTGTAATTTGTCACTCATTTATCATCTATTATCCACTTATTCTCTAACATGAGGGTGTGCTGGAGCCTATCCGAGCACATAAGGCGAGAGACAGGGGTACACACTGCACAGGTCACCAGTCCATCGCAGGGCCACATATAGACAAACAACCACACGTTTACTCGTATGGGCAATTTGGAATCACCAATTAACTTAATGTACATTATCGGAGAACCTGAAGTAAACCCATGCAAGCACGAGGAGAACATGCAAACTCCGCACAGAAAGACCCCTTGCCCAGAAACTGAACCCAAGACCTGGGAAGCGTGTGTTGGGTATATACGTTTTTGTACATTTTAGTATATTTTATAAGCTGAAATGATTTCATTAATAAAGAGCTTACCATCTCCACAAAATCCATCATAGCCATCTATTCCATAGCCTTCACGGCCTCCTCCATAACCACCTATAATCCACAGCAAACAGAAATTACAGAATTACAAACACAAAAGGACTACAGTAACTTAAATACTATTTTTTTTACCTCTACCAAAGTTGCCACCTTCAAAATTGCCTCCCCTGCCCATAAAATTACCACCACGATCTAAAAAAGAGAAGACAAAAGAAAGAAAAAGAATGTGTTATGCTATATTAATTCAATCTTACCAAAGCATTCAGAATCAGTTTGTCAATTGGTAAATATTATTAAAATACTGTTTCTTTAACCAATCAGATTTTTAAACCCTCCTCCCAAGACCCGCTAGCTGGCATATGAAGTCAGCATTTTCTGTCTACTGATTGGTTGATCAGAGTAAACGGCCAGTTTTAGCCCAGTTCTGTTAGCAAAACATGTCTGTACAGCTAAAATTGAAATTTTATGGACACAATGGCTAGCGGAGGAGAAACTGAATTTATCTTGGACATAGTAAAA
Source organism: Sisor rabdophorus (assembly GCA_026260075.1). Taxonomy (NCBI): domain Eukaryota; kingdom Metazoa; phylum Chordata; class Actinopteri; order Siluriformes; family Sisoridae; genus Sisor; species Sisor rabdophorus. The sequence continues at coordinate 7,166,185 of JAOTQW010000038.1, read as the reverse complement.
AAAAATGCAACACTTTAAAATTTGCGCTTTACTGCTTAGAAAAAAAAGTACAAATATAACTAATAGGCAGCACAATTACATGTACATTAATCAGACTGTAACAGTCCTTAATGAAATTATACTTACACCTCTGGTTAGAAACTGCCTGCATTTCCTGTTTAGGTAGTGCTTTCCTAACTTCACAGTTATGGGAGTTTATATTGTGGTATTTCTGAGCTGAAAAGAAACAATAGGAAACAATTTTTGTATTTTGGTGGCATTAAAAAAAAAAGACACTAACGCACAATTCCTTACCTACAATTTTATCCACTGTGTCATGATCATCAAACGTTACAAAGCAGAACCCTCTCTTTTTTCCTGTTGATCGCTCCTCCATAATGTCGATGCTCTCAATTTCTCCATACCTTTCAAAGTATTCGCGAATGTGATATTCTTCTGTGTCCTCTTTAATCCCACCAATAAAGATCTTTTTCACTGTCAGGTGAGCCCCAGGTTTATTGGAGTCCTAGATAATATAAATGATTGTTAATATGTTAATTTATTGCTACAGATTTAAAATTATATTTCTTTATGCCAGACAAAAAGATTAATAGATAGACTGAAAATGGTTTATAACTATACCTCACGAGAAACTGCCCGTTTGGGTTCAACAATGCGACCATCTACTTTATGGGGACGAGCTGTCATGGCTGCATCCACCTCAGATACACAAGAGTATGTTACAAAGCCAAAGCCCCGTGACCGCTTGTTTCCTGGGTCCCGCATCACCTGCATATAAATTATAATGAATAACAATATACGGGAGAACCTTAATTTATAAACCTAACAAAAATATATTAAAATGCTATTTGTTTCACAAACTTAAATTTCACAAACACGGTCTGATGGCCAAAATATGAAAAAATGTGCAGGCAACCACGTGGATACATCTAAGCCATTATAGGGGCCACCACCTTGTTTTTGTAAGCTTCACCCTTACTATTATAAATATTATTAAAGATATACATTTTTTAAATTTGATATAGTTAAATATCTGTGTAGAATAAAACATAAAATATGTCATTTGTAATAGTTCATAGGGGTCATGCACAAATTAATCTTATTCCCTAATTAACTTTAGGTTAATAACATTTTGGAACACAAAGTTGAAGAACTTATTGTGTTCACGAATTAAGAATCTACTGTAGTCCTCGCTACTGCCATTTGAATGTTGTATTGCAAAATTATTGTAATACCATACAAAAAATATATATATATATATGTTCATGTTACTGACCACACAATCTGTGAGCTTTCCCCATTGTTCAAAGTGTGCACGCAGGCTTTCCTCTGTTGTCTCAAAGCTTAAACCACCAATAAACAGCTTCCGCAGTTGTTCTGGCTCTTTACCCTGTCAAGATTAAACATAACCAGCAAACTCCCCGATTATCATAATTGATAATACTAGAACATTGTCTCTAAAAGAAAATTGCACAAATCTTCCAGATTCTTTTGAACTAAAGAATCAAGTCATAGAAATTGCATACTCTTGGCTGCAATAAACACACATATGGTAGATTTACACAATAAACGGCAATAAAACAGCCTTGAAATCTGCACCCTAACACGTCTAAGCTCAAGCTTTTAAAACCAGCATTAAAACCAGCAACCAACCCTCTGTACTTGCTTGATGGACAGTCTCAAAAAATGTGTTTTTTAGGTAGAGTAAAATACAGAGTTTCCAAAATCGTTTTAAATTTTTATTTGATGCAGTATTTTGCTTAAAATTCAATACAACACAACTCGCAACACAATCTCAACCGCAGTGAAGCCAATGTTCCAAGCGCCGTTCTTCCTCTACCAAACGCCATTTTACAGCTGTTTTTCCTCCATGTTGTTAGCTATTTCGCTCACGTTTAGTTACTACACCAACGGTTTTTTTTTGTTTAAAAATATAAAACATTAGGCTTCTTGATTAAACCAGATACTCGAATAATCTCTCTTTATATATTACAGTTGTAATACGACATTGTTGTTACGACATTGCTGGTCATTCCAATATACATAAACTAAAGCCCTTGCGCTGAATAAATATATATATATATATATATATATATATATATATATACACACACATACACACACACACAATATTGCAGTGACAGCTAGCTAGCTGCCAACATGCAGGTCAAAGGTGCAGGGTGCTACCAAATTTCAAGTATATTATGCAATACAGGTTTTATTTTTTGCAAAAATATTAAACAATAAAACTAAAAAAACAATTAACCCCGGTAAGTTGCTATTACCTCCATGTCGCAGAGTCTACGCGTTAATATGGCGCTGCCCGGCGGCTGCCACTAACCACGGCTGTCCTTGTGTCTCAAATGGCGCGCTGTTACCCTCTAAGGCTGCCTTTTAGTGACGTCAGCCGTATATAAAACTTGCTATCGCCGGGCACCTGGGGGAGCCTAAAATAAAAATGGGACACCACCTCTCTTTCTTTTATTTTCATGTATATATATATTTATATATAGGCTAACGTAAATAATAAATATTTGTGCGTTAGCACGGTCGATAGTGTTTGATGTGCACCATCTAGAGTGTGTGTATATATATATATATATATATAAATTGATTTATATTCTATAAATATACTTATTCCCTAGCTCTGGGTCATGGGGGTCTGCTGGAGCCTATCCCAGCGCACATAGAACGAGAGGCAGATCACCTGTCCATCGCAGGGCCACACATAGACGAACATCCACGCATTCACACCTAACACCTATGGGCAATTTAGATCCACCAATTAACCTACATGAGTACATGATTTTGACTGTGGGAGGAAACTATAGAAAAACCACTTATTACTGGATTCGAGAGGCTACCACTCTAAAGCCTTGCCTACACTAGTTTTAATCCTAAAATCATACTTCAGTTGTTTCCCCAACCGGCTAATAATACTAAAATAGTATATTTTTGTAATTTTTATTTATAAAATAATAATGATTATTTTTATTATTATTAACATTCCAGAGCGGAATCGCTGCGGTTCGTTTTGGTAAACTAGTGTTTATTATTTATTTATTTGCCCCCTGTTGGTTGTAGGTTAACTACGCTGACTATACATGGATCTATAATTACTATTAGTGAGGTGGCGGAGCTAAACCTATAAATTCTATTTTAATGAACCTATAAATTCGATTTTATTTACTTTTTTATTTACTTCTTAGAACTGTTTCTATACTTCGGTACGTCCTTTGTTAAAGTAAGGCTCAATGCAGTGGCTAACGTAAATAATAAATATTTGTGCGTTAGCACGGTCGATAGTGTTTGATGTGCACCATCTAGTGTACTAAAATGAAAGCGTTTCATTAAAAAAGGCGAAAATAATGCAGTTTTAGTACAAGTTTGCAAACATCCGCCGAAATACCAGCGTCCTGTATTTTGCTCAGTATTGTTGTCACCTCTGTCACTATCAGTGATTGTGTTTCAAACGGGATCTTTACATGCTATACGTTTGCGTATCGGCGAATGGGACATTCATTCATTCATGTTCTATATCCGCTTATTCCCTAGTTCGTGGTCACGGGGTGTGCTGGAGACCCAGCGCACATAGGGCAAAAGGAAAGGTTGCCAGTCCATGGACAGGTTACCAGTCTATCTCAGGGCCACACATAGACAAACAACCACACACACTCCGATGGGCAATTTCGAATCAACCGAATGTTTTTTGGAATGTGGGAGAAAACCCACATTCCAACCCATGTGGGGAAGGGGTGGCCTAGTGGTTAAGGTGTTGGACTGATACCAGAAAGATTCCCAG
>JAOTQW010000038.1:7137767-7151241 GCA_026260075.1 Sisor rabdophorus | reverse complement strand
GCACAACATTAAAGTGATGATCCACTTATACGTCTTCTTTGTATAATAGATATCAGGATCATGTACTTTAAATATTATTCATATCTTGATTAAATGATATTATTTTTGTAAACTGAAATTTTAATTAATTCGTTAATTCATCTTCTATACCTGCTTACTTTCTAACTCGGGGTCACACGGTCTGCTGGAGCCTTTCCCAGTGCACGTAGGGTGAAAGGCAGGAGTACAGCCTTACAGGTCGCTAAGGCTACACGCAGACAAACAACCACACACACTCACTACGTTTTGGACTGTGAGAGAAAACGGGGAAGCACAGGGAAAACATGCAAACTCTACACAGAAAGACCCCTGCCCAAAAAATTTGAAACCGGGACCTTCATGCTGTATCTTTGAATTATATTGTGAAAATTATCTTTTATATCATTTGTATAGCTTTTTTTGAGGAGCTTCTGTGGGTTTCCTCTTTTGCTATTTAAGTAATTAAGAGTAGACACACAAAGACATATTTGTTATACTTTTTTGTGAGGACATGTCATTAAAACAAAATGGTGACGCTACATGTGTAGACAGCTTCCACTGCAAACAAAAGGCTTGTTTTGTATTTTTTTTAATATATCCTTTCGTTTCTTTGAAAAATGCTTTTTCTTTTACTATATACAAGCCAAATGCACACACACACCAAAAAACTTGTGACTTTCAAAAATAATGACCTATCAAGGTATTCATTTAAGATTTTTATTGTCTAAAATCATGTTTATTTCTGAAAAACGAGAAGGGTCATGTGTGCTAAACTCCAAAGAATTGATTAATGCAGCTAGCATGCATATTATAGTTTGTGCTTATGTGCTGTATTTTGTGGCTGGAGCAGGTAGCCAGGTCCCAGGCGTGTGTGTGGGGTCTTATCGGTGTGTTTGCCTCCACCTGGACCACGCGTCGTCTGAGCCAGCCTCACTCCCCTAACACCTCTGCACAGACAAACGAGCAGCAAAGTGCTGCCGTGACAGTTTTTTGGGCACCGCGGCATGCTGATGAAGTCATGAGGATAGAAGAGGAGAGCAAGGCAGGTGTTTCCTGCATCCCCAGGGAAACGGTAACTACACCTGCCCGCCATGGACAGAACACATGATGGATCGATGGAAGAGGAACTGACTCAGCAATGTAGTGGCACTACCTGGGGCTCTACAGCTCTAGACCAGACTGAAACACACTGTCATCACACAAACAATAACAAGCATTCATCTTTTAGCAGCCACAGTGGAGGTTGTAGCTTGCTATTTTACTTTGGAGCCATGTGAGACTGTAGTAGCTTTGTTGGTTTAGCGAGTGGATAAATATCACTGACCCACAAAGCTTATATATTTATAAACATTAGTTATGTGCTGGATGGTATACTCAAATTACATACTGTAAAAATGAGCTAATAAATCGTGCAATTAAGAGTATTAGTTTGCATAGAAGAATACAGTAAATTCTTATACAATACTTGTCAAAAGGATTTTCACATCATTAACACACACATACACACAATAATACATATAATACAATACATATAAAACAATAATAATGTGTGTCTTCTTAAAAAAAAAACCCTTCTGTTGGTGTAACCTTCACTGTATCTGTAAGTAAAGTACATCAATTACTGACCGGAGTTCATACACAACAAGATGGCTGCAGTTCATAATATAGACAATAGAGGGCACCTTTTCCTTAGAGGTGGCACAAACCAGCCTTTTATTCCTGTTCTTTCCAACTCTAAAAGGAGGTGGAGGAGGTCGTGTGACGTACTGTGCTGTGCTGTGCTGTGGGGGATGTGAGCTGTGCTACAGGGAGGTATGAAAACAGAGTATCTCTATTATTTGCATACAGCAGGTACATTCCACATGGAATTAGGAAACTATTTTTCAACCATGAAAGCCTTATTATACAGCCTTATTATGCAGGGTCTTCTGTGAGAACTGAGGACACAAACATGAATGTAAGGTAATGCAAACTAAAGTGGACAGACCCACAAACTACTAAGCATTCGACAGTTATAGATGGACTTCAATATTATACTCAGAAAGTTCAGAGGCATATTAAAAAATGAAAGGCTTATTATCTTATCTAAAAGTAGCACACTCCGGAAGTGTGATAAAAGCTGCTTTGTGTCACTATTGTCTCTATGCTGCATGGCAATAAATCTTCCCCTGGAAATAATTGTTTACAGTTGAAATTAATGTAATACACATTCCTCGGCTAATAAATTAGAGCTTTTCTCATTAGCATCTGAATTGATGTCTTCTTAATTTTTTCTCTCTCTCTCTCTCTCTCTCTCTCTCTCTTTCTCTCTCTCTCTCTCACACACACACACACACACACAGAAACAAAACACATGTGCAGCATAACCATAAGATAACAAACAGTAAACAAAGGCAAAAAAGACAAAAAGTACATACTCTGTGAAAAACAGTGAATATAAAATGGTGATACTGAATATCGTTGGGATGCAAATGCTGTATTGTAGCATTAAAAAAAGCAGACTTTGTTATTTATTATCCTCATTGTTTTATGTTTTTTGCTAGTGTTGCTTTTACTTACTAGCACCTAGTTATAAAGTTGGGTGCTAGCTTGTTTGGCTAATGGTTAGTGACTGTATGTAGAAACGGTCCTTTCCAGCATCCTGTAATCCCTTACAACTATGTGTTCAGCTAGAAGAGTGATGCTGATAGAGTCCAGATGGGTTTGTCAGGCTCACTGATGATGACCCTTGCTTTGCAAGGATGCATAAAAAAGAGCAGTTTTCTGGGGAGGGGTGGTTATACCTTTAATATATGCATGCTGATAAAAGTGTAAAAGTGTATATGTGTAATGCCCCTTTATTATTACCTCTTTTAATCTGCTTAGTGTACAACAATAACCCATGTGGCCATACCCAGCTTTGAGTGTGAACCATATTTTGATTGCCTTTCTTAGCTCGTAAGCAAAATGGATATGTGGTCTAACACTAGTCCTGAAGCTAGGTGTGTGTGTGTATATGCATGTGCATGGGACAGAATGGGGTGTGGGTTCCTGGTCCACAGGCGTGTTGACAGATTTAAGGGATGTTGCAAGTCATGCCGGACAGCAGTTGACCGTATTGCGGATATGTGTGACATGTAGCGCTCCCTTGGCGTCACAGAGTGATGACATCCTCCCTTTAATGAGCAAAGTTAGCATGACTGTATCAGAGTCACACAAAGCTGTAAATCAGTAGACATCACCGGGCAAGTAACACAGGAAGGATTATGTAATGAGTAGGCACCAGGTATAGGTGGCCTCTGGAAATGGAGAAGTATACATTACAGTTAGTAGTATATCTGCCTTAAAAACACCACATGCTACCTTCATTGACTGCAGATAGACACCACACTTTTATTATATCATAAGGCTGCTGCAGTTTTACACATATGTACGCAAAACTATACTGTCAATATGGATCTGTTGAAATGTGAAGGAAAATATGCAAGATATATATGAAATATGTCTCCCAAAGATTTTTATAAAGCTACGTGGCTCCTCTGTCTCAAACCCATCTGTTTGACATTTACTGCAAATTCAGCCTTTTGGATTTGCACTTGACTTTTAAGTATTAAGCCATGTGCTTAAGTTTTTAACTTAATAGCTAAAATGCAGAACCAAATCTGATCACAGGCATCACATTTACCTTACAGAATTATTAACATTTTAAGCATTATGCGAAATATTTGCAAAACTACCACTGATGGAATTAAAGCTGTTACATAAACTGAGTTACTAACAGCTAGTTTCACTAACAAGTAGGTTTTTAAATAATTGCTATTTTTTCTGTTACACCAACATCACCATTACAATAAAATTCCAGTGTATCCATTTTTCATCTTTAATAATATTATTAAACTCAAAGTTTCAACACTAGGCTCTTTTAGTCATAGGAGTTGAAAAGGTCTTTTCTCTGGTGTATGTGGGGGAGGTGGGACACATAACTAATGATGATTCGTGTGTAGGTGTGTTGGGGTGTGTGAGATAACCACATAACTGATGATGATTGGTGTGTTTGTGTGTTAGGGGTGGGAGATAACCACATAACTGATGATGATTGGCTCAGGTAAATTTCCATCCAAGTATGGATGTTCTCACAAAAGCATGCACAGCGTATCTAAAATTGAATACTGTGTAAGTATGTACTACAATTAAGTGAGCTCATACATACAGACCGTAAAAAAGAATATTCAGCAGGAGTCAGCACCGGCAGGTCCAATGGGTCTAAGATAGCATTTACAAACTGGATGTATAAGAACTACTTTTCTCTCACTGTTTTAAAAACAGTCGACTTATGACCAGGAAGAAAATGTCTTATTACACCAGGGGCAAGTAATCGTCACATACTTCTGCCGCAACATTAAAACATGTCGATTTCAAAATAATTATTCTTAAATTCTTTTCAGCAGTGGTGTGCAGGCATGGCTTTCTCTACCACCCTAAAGCTGACCTCCATTATAACCTAAATTCTGATATTGGTTTCATTAATTGTATTAATTTATTCCCAACATTTCATTCTCTTTATTTCATAGAGTTTCTATCGGCTGCACTGCTTCCAGTACTTTTATGTGAATGTTAGATTTTTTCTATGTGCTGCCATGTTAATCTAATCTGCCAAAACCATCAGAATCAGTAGTGCTGCCCATTAACTTACATTCAATTAGCAGTGGTAGATTGCTAATTGGTTAAATACTGTTCCTTTAACTAATTGGATTTTAAGTTTTAAGACAATAAAATCAGCATTTTCCATCCATTGGTTAATTAGTTAATCAGAGAAACTGTTACATCCAAGTTTAGCAAAAAGGTACAGGTATTTTAGAATTTTTACACCTATAGTCGTTGATGGGGAAGGAGGAATTAACTTGGTCTTAGACATAAAAGTTTTTAATGCAGGCAGACTTTCCGGAAAAGCTAGACATCATCAGCAGTGGTCGGCTCCAACCCCTAAGGTAATTAGGTAGTCTCAGCCTGGAAAAGTTTTTTTTTCACTTCCAGTCCAGTGCCAACAAGCTGTAACGCTGCCTTACAGCATTATGTATTATACTTACATGTATTATATAATTTTTTCAAATTGTTTGTTTTTTTTGTTATTTTATTAGATACATTTGATTCTGAACTGCTTCAGACTGTGGCACAGATGTGGTTGTATGTTTGGAGTTTTCACCTGCAATACGTAAAATGCCTCTCTCTTTCTCTCTCTCTCTCTATCTATCTCTCTCTCTCCTCTCTCTCTCTCTCTCTCTCTGTAGCTGCATTTTGTATAGTATTTAGGGGTGGTATTAAGGTGTATCAGTCACAGAGGTCGCCACTAAAGGCCCATGTACCAAATGCACCACCAGCTACTGCTATTTAGTGTCCATTTTATTCATTTATTATTCATTCATATTTTAAGCATCCAAGTTATTTGACACAATAGTTACTTTCACTTACTAGTTATTACACTTTTTACTTTTATAACAAATTATACTTTTATAACTGAATTATAACTCAGCTGCTATTTCCAGTAGTGATAAATACAGCTCTTTAAAAAATTTAGTTTTGCAAAATTTTTGTTTTGCTAAATATTAAATTAGATAGATAGATGCTATGACCTTAGTGTTGTTAATCCTAGTACAATATTAGTTTACAAAACGAATGTGCTAATCCATATTGTTAGTATTGTATGTATTGTATGTATTTAAACATTGATTTAATTAGCTTCCACCACACAAAGCTGTATTTATTATCCATCAAAATACTATCATCCATGAAAACTAATGTCATGTCCTCTATATAAAACACAATTTCAATACAAAAGTCATCACAATGCATTATTTCAAGGCAATTCTCAGTTGTGTTTCATCTATCTTCTAACCAAAAAGGAAACTAACAATAACTAGTATACCACCATGTTACACTTATTATTAGTAGTATATTTGGAGTTTCATGTTACAACCCCACACCATCATTGTGCTGATGCCTGAACTTATACACCTGCACACACAGTGCAGACCCTTTAAGCCCATGCAGTAGAGCAATAGAGTGTGTCTGTATCTCTAGATGGAGCCTCTGGCTGGCATTTGTCCTTAGCTGTAATGTAATTGCGCTTTACTGCACAGTGCCGTGTAATTGCTGACTAGTCTGTTAACCTTTTAAATCAGCTCAGCTGTGCTTCTGAAGACTGATAGTGAATAGTGCAAGCTCCACCACCCCAACAATGCCCACCCCCATATATGCACCTATACGAACACACACACACACACACAAACACACACACACATAGGCGAAAAGCACCAGCAGTCTTGAAACCTATTCTAAAATGATTTTTCTTTTTATTGAACGTGGAATAAAAGTAATCTGATTTTTTTATTGAACATACTTAAGATGATATATTAGTATTTCAAAAAGTAAATTATGTAACCCTTATAATTTATCAATTTGATCACCCATTTTGAAATTATAGCCATCCTGGGAATGAGCGTTTTTAGTTAATTTAAGATTGTATGGTTTATATTAGTTACCTCTAGAATTTAATTGGTTTTGCGCTGAACAGAATTTTATTATAGTGCACATCCACACTGTGGGAAAAAAAATCAGACTAATTATTGCATTAGCATAGTTTTCTCATAGGCATGTTTACTCATCTGCCATGCAAATATTTAAATACAATCTACTGCAAATATGGTGTATCTCATCATTGCTCTGTGTGATATTGCTTTGTCACTGTGCTTAGTGTCCCCCACAGCCTTTTCTCCCTGCATGACCCTCACAGTGTGCACATTACAAAAACTCCAAAGGGCTTGAGGAAAGTTGTAATTAAATTTTTAAACAACTAGATCAAATTCAGGGTGCCGCGGTGGCATAGTAGTTAGCATGGTCGCCTCACAACAAGAAGGTCCTGGCTTCGAATCCCAGGCTCTGGGTTTTTTGTGCATAGTCTGCATGTTCTCCCTGCGCTTGCGTGGGTTTCCTCCGGGTATTTTGGTTTCCTCCCGGATGCAAAAACATGTGCATTAGGTGACTAAATTGTCGATAAGAGTGAGTGTGAGTGCGTGTGGTTGTGTGTGTGTGTACCCCCTGCCCTATGTGCGCTGGGATAGGCTCCATCAGACCCCTGTGACCCAGAGTTCGGCAATAAGCCGAACCGGGTATAGACTGTTGCTTTTTTCTAGCTCTCTGTTTAACCTTGACGAGTCAATATGATACAGACACTATTTGCTTATCTGCTCCTGACACCAGTACTGTACAGCTCACAGCAGGGCAGAGTAAATTTTCCATTAACATCACTCACAAATACATTAACCGTTCTCTTTTTTCCTGCTTTATTGTATAAGCACCCATACACCCTTTAGACTCACTAATGCGGAGCTAATATAAATGTGCAATATAAAATATTACAATCCTGTTAAACTCATACATGTAATGCGCGTATCATATATCAATATTTTTGAATGTTAATTCAAGATAAATATATCTAAACCACATTATTTCAATAAGGGCTGAGGGGGATCTAACGCCTATCCAAGCCATGATAATATATGGAAAAAATTGCCACATTAAATGTACAATGGGGCGCACACATACACTATGCACCCAGTGCATGCGTGTGTTTACACATGTGTCCTAGTGTGCTTTTGTTTGTATAGTGCAACACACAAGGCCAGGCCTTTGCCTGTCTGCAAGCCATCCATGCTTGCTGAAGGTGAGATGATGTAGAGGCCTGGGAGAAAGTTAATTTCTCTAGATCACTGTGTGCAACCTGCAGCCTTAATGGCAGCCGTAATTAATTCTGCTGATGTTAATCACCAGGGCTGGTCCCTACAATTATCAGCCTGCTGCAGATGGGCTGCCGAGCAGACATGAAAAATTAAGAAAATGAATCTGTAATGGGGTGGCAGATCTAATCTACGTCAGAGAAAACAAAGTTAGGAAGAGCGAGGAGCTGCCGGAGAATGGGTGAAAGCCCACTGCACAAGACAGGTCCTCGGCAGAGCTGAAAAATGTTAGCTTGTCCGAAGTGTTTGGTAATTATGGGCCATTGGATTCCTCCATTGTTAATTTATCACAGGAAGAGAGGAGAGGTGGTTGATATTGGATAGGGAAGAGTAGAAGTTCCATGGTCACATGCAATAGTGTCACTGAAAGGTTAATCAAGTTCTCCTGCTGGTCTGTGTGGCCTGCACAATCAACTTCTAATCAAAGGCTGAAAAGAGACAACCAACAACTGATATAGAGCAACAATATAAAGACAAAAAAGAGGGAAAAAGAGACTCTTCTTTTGCCCCACCATACACACATATACTTTCACTGATGTGTTTGATTAGTACAGTCACCAACACCAATTGAGGCGTTTTTAGTCAGAGGACAAACCCACCCAGAGGACATCTTCCCTGCCAACGTCAAACAACATTACACCAAATACAGCTGATTAATTGGAATTGTGAAAGAAGCCATTTTTCATGCTTGGCCTTAGTCAGGCAGCTCAGCTCACTGTCACTGCTGTTTGCTGGCCCTAATTACGCTATCACCTATTCTCTCTTTAATAAGGCAAGCCACAGCCGCCTCTAAAATTTGAAGGGTTAAGACGATTCATCATAATCATAGTTTTAAAGCACTAAGAAACTCAACAATAGACTTAGCTTTCTGCCAACCACAATATAGCTTAAGTATGTTATGGATGAGGTTTATAATTACTTGTGCTATACTTTCCACTTCCAATAACCGCATGCAATCAAGTAAGGTGGAAAAGGTTATTTCATCATCAAAAAAGGCAAGCACTAGAATTGATTGCATGCACCAATTCAGAAAATCAGTTATGCAGAAAATAATACCTCCAGGGATGGAAAAAAAGTGATTGAAACAAATATTTTATTGTGTTTTTTTTTACCCATGGGCTCCCTATACATTTTTTTTGTTTTTTTCACCACTCTGATACCGCTGGTTCCTAATGCTTTTTACTGAAATGCAACAGTACTTTATATAACACAATACATTGGAAAGAAGATAACAGATCAATAAGTGACCTATGCCTTGTCTGTGCTTTGTGCACTAAAAACATTCAATACGTTGAATAATTGCACGTCTCATAGTCAGGTACTTGCTGTGTGTATGGGGTCAGTCAATGGCTTGATTACTTCAGCCAAGACCAAGTTTTTTCCAATAGTCATAGGGGGTCAACAGCTCGTTTACTGCTAATGACACTCGAGGGAGATGGGCAGCTCCATAGGTGAGAATCAACCCATAATAACAAATGAGGCGAATGAGAACACTTATTGTTCTTTTTTTGCCCTGCTAACACTGTCTCATGACCTCTATCCAGGTGTTCCATCACTGTGGCACCACAACTACTAGATCCACCACAGAAACAGTAAAACAAAACAATCTATTCACTAAAAAACATATCCAACATTTTCTTGTGGCTTAAAAAAAATATATAAAATGCAATGCACAATGCCGTAATATGTTGATTCTAAAAGAAGACAATTAAAGTATATTTAATTCTTTATATTTTGTATCTTTTTGATGAAGCAGACTACATGATTGGTCTAATAAATACATTATTTAGGAAAATGTCCTCTTCCGCTCCTGGCTACCCCTACCATATTTGCATTTTATTAGTGTGCGTTAGCATAAGATTGTGAGGTAGCATAAAGAATTATGGGAAAATCCAAAAGCTGCTACATCCAGTTAGAATTAATTGAATGTATTCAAATGTGATTCATTGAACAATTATGCTTGCTTCCTATGTACGCACTGCAATCATTTATAAATATATTGGTGCTCCTTCATGCACTCACCCCTCCTCCGTATCCCACCCCTTTTATGCTCTGCCCTGCAACTCACTCTATATCAAAAATCTGTCTAGCCTTTGTGCAGCACACTAAAGAAGAATCAATAACAACATTATGGCTATTTGTTACCCAAATAAATACTGAGCTCACACATGGTGCTGGGCACAGGTTTTGGGATGTTGGTTCCGGCTCTAAAGCTCTGGTAATTTTCATTTGTTGGTAATTAAAAAAACCCCAGTATACAATAGTACAATGCTTTAGATTAAAATAAAAATAAGTAGAGAGTGGCGGTGGCGTAGTGGTTAGCATGGTTGCCTTACAACAAGAAGGTCCTGGGTTTGAATCCCGGGCACGGGGTCTTTCTGTGTGGCGTTTGCATGCTCTCCCCACTCATGCAGGGGTTTTCTCCAGGTACTCCGGTTTCCTCGAACAGTCCAAAACATGTGGGTTAAGATGATTGGTGATTCTAAATAACCCATAGAAGTGAGTGTGAGTCCATGTGGTTGTGTGTATGTGGCCCTGATGGATGAATGAATAAATGAATGAATAACACTGACATGCTGTGTTAAAGCTATATACAGCTCTATATAAAACACAGGTTTTTTAACCAGCACCTGTAAAGGGGTGTACAATTATGTAGTAATAAATACTAGCTAGCAATTTCTTTAGGCTGCAGCTAAGTATTAGGCAGCAATTAGAACAAGATTCTGCAAAATTATGCTTTTTTCTCCACTCAAAACAGGAACACAAAAAACAACTACTTATTTTTAAATTAGAGTTTCATTCAATAGAATAAGCAACATAATAACTGCTCATGTAAATTGTTTTTATTTTTCTTATCTATGTTGCTTTTATAAGATAGATATATTTTATTAAGGTAGATCATATTTTTTTATTTAAATATTTTTATGTGCGAAGTTTGCATGTTCTCCCCGTGCTTTGCATGTTCAGGATGTACCCCCTGCCTTTCGCCCTATGTGTGCTGGGATAGGCTCCAGCAGACCCCGGATTTGGGAATAAGCGGGTAAAGAAGTACGTTTTAGATTTTTTTATAAATAATTCTTGATAATGACCATTTCAGCATGATTATGGAACTATGGACATACATTAACCTCTTTCTGTCTTTTCTGTGCATATTTTATGTTGTTGAGTATTTTTTAGGTTCAGGATTTTTATTTTCATTTTATCAAATCTAAACAAACTAGTGACTAGTTTAAACAAGTAATGTTTTTGTATGTTATAACATCATTTCCTCATTGGAACTAAGCGACTCCAACACTGTTCCAGCATGACAATGACCTGAGCACAAAGCCTCTGAGCTTCATTATCATATGCTGTGTTATAATTGAATAGCACACAAAACCTTGTGATCTGCTCAAAGCCCTGATACTCTTGACCCCCTACTTACATACTTCACCTCAAGCAACGGTAAACCTTATTACATAAGTAATTATTTTTATTAATACTTTGGTAAAATTTCTTGCAGCTCTACCCACTTCTTGAATAAGTAATCTTATTCAAAGAGAATCTTCTGACTTACAGAGTACAAAGATTCACACTAACTGACAAAAAACACCAAGCACTTTTGTACGTCGCTCTGGATAAGAGCGTCTGCTAAATGCTGTAAATGTAAATGTAAGCAGTTAAAAATTATTTGTTATTCCCACCAGGTCGGGAATGCAAAGGTAACATACAAATTATAGTCAACAGATATTCAGATATAAAAATATTCTTTTGTCTTATGACATGTCCAAGGTGTACCGCTGCCTCTCGCACAATGTGCGCTGGGATAGGCTCCAAAAGACCCCTGTGACCCCGAAAAGTTCGGGAATAAGCGGGTATAAAGATGAATAAATGAATGAATTTCTCTTATAAAAAAGAAAATGGTATGAACTTGGACAGTGTAATAATATTGTGGTGTCTTGTTTTTATTGTGATATAATATATTACGTGGCATATATAAGTTGGTCTTGTTTTCGTTTACTTTTTACACACTTTTGTGGTAGCATTTAACTTATGACATTTAACGTATAACATTTTGGTTTACAGTTACACATTAATGCCAACACCCGGTCAAGGTGGGCATGCAATCTACCTTTAATATTTTCAATTGATAGCATTTGTTGGATGTCTGCCACCCATATGAATTCAGCCGTTGCTATAAAAACACATTCTCATGCTAGTACACATAGGTTAGGGTCAAAAAATTTTTTTATCAACCTAAAGCCTACTTAGAGAAGTATTAACAATTTGCATTGGAATGCAACAAAACAAATGAAACAAAGTCTAAATTAGATTTAATTGCATGGTGATGAAGTAGGTCTTCAGTCTTTCTTTAAACACAACCAGAGTATATTCTTTCACTTGAATGTTTGTATAGACAAGACACTAACATCTGTTTCCCTCTATAATCCTAGCCGTCATGTCATATTGGCCAATCAATAGGCTTGAACTCTGACGTTTCCAAAAAAATCTTCATCTTGGCAGGAGTTAAAAAAATGTTTGGTTTCAAACTAGTATCAAGTCTGTGTATAGATGAACAGCCAAACAGCAAAGAGAAATTGTAGGCTTTAAAAACACATGTATTACTGTGGACAGGCCCTAAAATAGTTGATTGAAACTATTCTTTATTTCGATTAGCTCAATAGACAAATACTGTATGTATATATGTAAGACTTTTCAGCTCTTTGTAAGTTGAACCCTCAGTTATAGGGAACTGCAACAAACCAAGATACATTTTTCCAATGAAATAACAAAAAAAGCCTTTAAGGGATCTGTTTATTTAATGTAGACTGTTAGTTATGTACAGGATAAAAACATACAGTAGCTGCCATGTGAAAATCCTTTTAATACAGCCTTTATGATAAAAAAAATCATTCATTCATTCATTCAACTACTTATTCCCTATCTCGGTGTTCCAGGGGTCTGCTGGATTGCGCATAAGACAAAAAGCAGGGGGTACACCCTGGACAGCTCACAAGTCCATCGCAGGGCCACACATAGAGAAAGAACCACACACACTCTCTCCGAAGGGCAATTTAGAGTCACCAATCAACCTAAATGTACATGTTTTGGACTGTGGGAGGAAACCAGAGTATCCGGAGGAAACCCACACGAGTGAGGGGAGAACATGCAAACTCAACACAGAAAGACCTGGGAATTGAACCCACAACCTTCTTGCTGTTAGGCAAGAAGGTTGTAATAACCACTACACCACCGTGCCGCTGTATGATGACAATGATAATGATAATTATGAAATGATGCATAACACATAAATTAAAGTAGTAGCTTAGTGGATAAAGTGTTGGACTGCTTATAGAAAATTTTTTTTCTTGTCCAAGCACCAACAAGCTGCCATGACTGGCCTCTGACCCAAAATTAGGCAAGCCATTTAGGGTACAGGAGTCTTTCAAATGTCTGAAACAAAATGTAAACTACAGTTTGATTGTTAAGCAAGAGAAGAAGAATTTTCGGTTCTGTGTGTATCAGAAAAAAAGACATGCTCTTTCATTTTTCTGGGGACTATAGAACAACTCTCTTTTTTTTACTAAAACCTGCACCTTTGAATTGCTAGTGGTCAATTATAGTTAGATTTTTTAGATTAGAATTACATACTGGTAATCTAGCCACAGGGGCCACAAGCCAGTGACTTCTGTGCCAGTCCCAAG
>JAOTQW010000038.1:7123891-7137667 GCA_026260075.1 Sisor rabdophorus | reverse complement strand
CTAAATGGGAGCAGCCGAAAGGAGAAGAAGAAGACTGGTGTGTATGTGTGTCCTTCTATTAGTATTGCCTGCATACATTTTCACAAAGCATTAATTATACAAGAACACATTGTAAACATTTTTACTGGGTCTTTAATCAGAATTTAAATGACTGTCAGCAGCCAGTTTATAAGTCCTCTTTTATCTGGCAAAGGACTTTTATATTATTAGATCGGTTAGTTTAACTAACCCCATGTTAGCTATCTGAACTTTCTTGCAAAAAGAGAGTTATGTTTGCTATGTCGGTTCTTTAGGTGATGATGCCATACATGACATTCCTAATCACACTGGTGTTCCACAGTTACTGAGTGCTGGCTTGCAGCCAACTCCCAACGGAGCTTGATTCATTTCATTTAGATGGCCACCCAACACCCTCTCACCTTTCTAGTATTTCATCAATGCTACATGATTAGTGTCGACCTCTGTCTCTATGTCATTCAAGATATTTTCAGTAAGTGCTGATCAGGCTTACATGTACAGCCCAAACCTACCTCATGTCAAAATGAGAAAGAAAACCAATTTCTTTTAAACAAATATTTTTCCTGTACTGGCTCTTAAAAACCACATTAACCTCATGGGGAGTCTTAAATTCCAATCAGAAAGAGCAGCAAAGACTAGAAAAATAAAAAAAACAGTCATTTAACATTGTTTATGTTTTAATGTTTTTTATGTTAGTGTAGCTAATGCCATAAAAGTCTTGAATTTCAGTTGTACACAAGCACAAGGTTTTCTCATTCCTTAAAATATAATTATGCTTAATGACCCCTGACTTGAATTGCCATTGTGAGTGTAAGTGTAACTTTTAAAATTAGCACATGTAAAAGGTACATAAGAGGAAAACTGCAGTAGTGAACGATTATTGACTATTAGTAAAAAAAAGTCTGTTACTGGAAAACACAATCGCTAAACATAAACCCTAAAATTCTGTGCTGGTAAATTCAAAAAGTAATTTTTACTCCTGCTATAGTTACTGTTGACTTATGTCAGTTCAATTTATTTCAAGAAAGACTAATTTCTAAATAAAATTTAATTAAAAAAAACAAAAAACAGATCTAAAACCAATCTACTAGGCATGCTGATATTTTTATAATTTCCATATTCAAATGTTTGTTTTAATAAAACAGTTTAAAAGGTGAAGGACGAGCAGCTGTGTATTCTTAAATTTATTCCAGTTTTGTAAAAACATGGAGGAGTATTTGACAGTATTTGACTTGGATATTTGTTTAGTGCTTAAGGCTAGCTGTAATGCTATGAATCATAGTTAACTGGATTTAATTTATTTAGGAGGTGACAAAAAAAATAGCTGAAGGGCATGCATAAAAACCACTAACACAGCTTATGCTACAAAATTCATAATATGGACAGACGGATTGGGACATTTAATTAACATTTGTTTGTTTAATACATCCTGTATTCCAGATTTAGGCTCACACTTACTCCTATGTTCCACAAACTTCTTTAAATGATTTTGGAGCTTATTTTTTAAATGATTTTGACTTATTTATTTCCTTATTTAATGCTACATTTAATTATTCACAATAACACAGTAGTATTTTTAAGATGATGAAATCTGAGGTTCTGTCTGTGTTTTTGTTCGTTCCAAAAGTGTTGTTTAGTGGGGTTGAGGTCAGGGGAACAGGAGTAGAACAGGAGTTCTTTCCCCTCCAACCGTGAACAGGATCATTGTCATGCTGGAACAGTGTTTGGGTTAACAGTATTATGCTATAAAATATAAAGACATTCTATTCAACAATGTTTTCTTAATTCACACCACCAGTATTGGTAGGAGACTTATGTGGGTTTTTAGACTGTGGGAGGAAACTGGAGAGCCCAGAGAAAATCCACACAAGCGCGGAGATAACATAAAAACTTTGAAGAAACATGTTATGTTTCTTCAAACATAACATGAAAACACACAGAAAAAAAATCCTTTCTCAGGAATTGAACCTGGGACCTTCTTGTTGTGAGGTGACCGTGCTAGCCACTACGCCACTGCGCAGCCAAAATAAGTATTATTTATTTATTTTTTGGAACTATTACAGTTTTTTTTTAAAAACACATTCAAAAATTACTTTAAGCCCCACTTATTTTAATACCAATTCTATTATTGTGAGACACAGCAGGAAAGGCCCAGCTTGAATTTTACCCACAAAATGCATATACTAAGCTGTATCCATATACTTAATGGTCTACCTAATAACGCATGGCATTAGATAGAAACATGACCTGCAAATCTTTGAGAAAATGGATGTGTCTTAAAACAGATCTTGTTTATATAAATAGTCTATTACTTGACTAACAACAGAAAATTTGCTTACAGATGGCATGAGGAGTAAAACTGGGCTAGGAAAGAAATGCACACGAGACTTTTGGGCTGTGTATGTGTACTAAAAACGAGCAAGTAGAGTTTCTGCCTTATAGCGCTGGTTTCATCTCTGAGTTTATTTTGAACTTTACTTTTTAATTTACTTTTTAGATCAGCTGAATTCCTTTTTTTCTATTTTTATTTTCTTAGTGTCTGTCTCTGCTTATGTTCACCCCTCAAAGATATGGTGTTAGTTGTTGTAGTTGTTGCTGTAGATGTTAATGTTCAACTGTTTCTAGTCACTGGTGTTTTATCCAGGCTGTATTCCTACAATAACCCACCGAAAGCAGTTACTCTAGATGAATGAAGGTGAAAATCTTTTATCTTCATGTCTGCTCTGTTTACTGCTGGTATTTATCTCCTCATAGTATGTAACATCATAGTTATGGGCCTGTTAGTGTCCTTAAACTTGATACTAGTTATAAGTGCAAGCGAAAACCTTTTATGTATACAATGTGTTCATGCACCTTTGTGGCTGGTTAGGCCAAATTTATTACAGAAGATAAAACAAAATAGCATTTTTAGCCAAAGAAAAATGATGAATCAATGTAATATGTCATCTAAATTGAAATAGTATGCTTGACCCACTATTTTCCGGTAAACATTTTTATTTTAACTTCTGTCCAGGCTTTAGGTAAAAATTGCCCTGAACTTTGGTTTTCACTTCTTCTCAAGATGAGATCAATTGTAATCACTTTCCACTATTTGAAAGACTGATTAGTTATGCATAAAGAGGTGGCCCTGATTCAAATGTGTTGCTAATTAAAAATCAATCTGAGGTCCATTTACTCACACATGTGACATGTGCCAAGGTTGTATCTTTGGCAGCAATGTCAAGATGAGTCTGGAGCAGAATTTGGGGACTGTAAAGACATCTTGCATCCAAGATAACAGTGATTTTCACTTTTTTAACTGATACATTGTCTAAATCTGCTGAACATGTAGTCTGACTTAAATGATCCACTTATCCTGAGCTGAGAGCAATGAAATGAATGTGGCTGTTCATTGCATGCGAGGGGCTCCATAGATAACTATTAAAGGTGTATTTGTTGCCTGGATGTGCGGGCGGTGGCGGGAGAACAGGAGCAGGAAGGCATTAGTCTGCTTTAGCCTGAGTGCTGCTGGATCTTAAGGTGATAAATGTTTGGGAACTCTCAGTATCACCTGGGGACTAGCAGCACACGGCCAACACTGTGGAACTTATTAAACACAAAAGCATATTTCACACCAGCATTGAAAAAATTCAGCCAATTACAGAGGTGATAGTGGAATCGGAGTCTAGCAGTTCAACATGCATGCATATTTTGGGAAAGCTTCCGTTGTACATCATTCACAACAAAAAAACATAGGGAGTCTTTCAGAGCATACAGACTTTTCTGAGGTGGTATGTGCATGTGAATATGTTTCTGTGCAGATTTTATGAAATATTTGTTTATGTAAAAGTTATAGTTAGTTAAGTTTTTGTGCATGGAAACACAGCCACGGTCATATATTTTGCCATGTATAGTAACTAATACCGTGTAGTGGTTTTACATCACTAGGTATTATTGCTAATGAATGATCAGTGGCTTATGTAGCATTGCCTGCTGCCCTGCAGGAATGAGTAGAAAGTATAAACAAATTGAAAATTTTTTTTCCACATGTTAAAACACAACACTGTAAGTGTAAAAGTACACATTTACCTATACAATATGTTTTTACATTTATAGAAAATTTGTATTGTGGCCTTCTTCATAGTCTAGTTTATAGCAATAATATAATAATTATGATCTGGCAATTCTAATGATGAGTGAAATATTAAAACACATCCCTCTCTTTATAATCATATAGTAGTTATTATTAAGCAGGAATTCGAGGAAAAATTTTATCAGTTTAAAAAATGTTAATGAAAATCTTATAATAGTGTCCCCCAAATATACACATCTTAACATTTACAATAAAATCAACTGAGCTTTTCAGCAACCATTTTATAAGCACCATATGACCAATACTTTTAGTGATGTGTAGCTTTGTAAAATGTGTCATTAAAGATTTGTACTTTTAAGGACTGCATGGGAATTTCAAAATGCTTTTCAATAAGACTGATGAAGAATAGAGACAAAGGAAATAAGGCGGAGTGAGAGATCGGTGAGGCTGATGACATGTCTCAAGGAGAGCCCAATGACAGAGCTGTCAATGAATTCCCTATATGAGTGTATTTTTAGACCTGCCATCACAGCCCGCATGCATATTTCAATATATCTTTTGTATATTAGAAGCAGAGCATGTTCCACTGACAGGAGTGGGTACTAGCACAACATGACTGTAAGAAATATGGACTTGAGTTCTCTATATGACAGAGACTCTTAGAGGCACTGCAGATATGACTTTCAGTAGCTAGTGGAGGGAGTCCATTGATTACATTAGAAGAGAACTACTATCATTGGCTAGTTTTAAATACTTTAATTATTTAATTAAATACTAAAATTATTACACAATAACAAGTATAATATGTACTTTATATAATGTGTTTGACAATGTTGAACTGTAGTGGCATCATGACCAGTAAGAAAATGGAGAGATGAATGCTGATAGAAGTCAGTAGTGCATCAGACTGCAGATATATCACCAGTCAGCCGTATGTTATCTCGTATAATGCTTCAATTTTCACCGTCTGATTAAATCAAAGTTTATGAAGCTGTCATTGCTTTGCCCATGATGGTGCCATAATTTAACAGTAATGCCTGTGTTTGGTGACATTAGCTGGGTAAGACGAGAACTGTATTTTAGAGCAGATGATGTTGAGTTGAAATCAGCTCCTTTCCTGTCACTGAAGTGGTTTTGGAAATTGGGACTAGACAAAACCTAATCTGAAACAACAGGAAAGAGTAAATGAATTCCAGTGTTAACCTGCTGCCCTGGTTAATTCTTCTTATATTTTAACTAAGGGAGATTAGAAATGGAGAGTGGGGATTTTTTTAAACAAAACCAGACAGCTTATGAAATTTGGGAAGTCTGCAAAGTAGAGTATTTTTATGTTACGTAAATATTTTTTTATTCGTATACAATAATTAGATATACCAGCCCTTTTAATATTATTGTTAAAAATATTACTTTCAGTCTTTTTTAGAGGCTGAAGATCAAGTATTTCATTTGGACCTATACGTGTATGTTATGATTTTGTGTGTGTATATATGCAAATTGGCCTTTGTGGTGTTTGCTGCTTTTAAAATCTCTATGCTTCCATGTTGAAAATGGTTTTCGGTACTGCCAGCTTTTTTGTGATTTCTTTGTCCTCCTCTCATTCATTCTCTCTTTCTCTCTCTCTCTCTGTCTCTCTCTTTCTCTGTCTTTCTCTTTCTCTCTCTGTCTCCCACGCACTTTCTCTTGCTCTCACCCACTTGTGCGATCAATACCCAGTTCTGCATCACCATGGCAACACTAATGTCAGGCATTGTTGAGTCCTGGCTGCTAACACAAATTTTTTCCTTTAAGCAAAGGGTCATAATTGTGTACAGTGGGGCTTTCTCTTGGAAACCTTCATTATATTCTTTCCCCATTATCTTTTACTTTTATTCTAAAAACATGGTAAAATAGAGCTGTCTGCTAAGCCCTCTGTACCATGGCATTAGGGCATTAACTGAAAGCACAGCCAAGCACAGAGAGATGTGTGTTTGCATGCATCATCTTTTAACATTGTAAGAGGACTGACATTGAATAGTGTACATTAGTGTACACACACAGTTGACTAAAGCTTCGTTACTCTGGTGGTGATCAGACTGAACGAGCACTTTGTTCTTTTTCTGTATGCCTGACCTTTCAGTCCTATTAATAAGCCACTAATCCAGATGACCTCTTTAACTTCAGTCCTCCAGGCAAGGTGCTAGGCATGACTGAAATACAGTCACTATGATAGTTAATTTCCCTGATTAGATGATATATCAATTTTCTTTATTGTTTCAGCTCCAGAAACGGGGACAGCAGTTTAATTTAAAGCATTAGCATATTAAGGGAAGTCTTTAATGACTTATTATACTTTCAGATTTATGTATTACTGGACCGGGGCTGTAAGGCCGAATTGCATAATGAAATAAAGCAGAAAATGCACAATTAATTTAATTGTATTACATCCTAACTCTGGACTAAAACAAATAGAGCATCAGTTATGGATTTAGAAGGCGCAATTATATTGTTTACTATAAAGATGTCATTTGCACTGGCTGAAGTTTATACATCATTTTTTCACATATGACTGATCACCAGCGACACACTCTACAAGATATTATTACTCTTTTAAAGACAGGCATTGTCAGTTTAAATCAGTTAGCTTTTGTATTTAAGTATTTGATCTCAACAATACAACTACATTTCATTCTGGTGTACATTTGACATAAAATATAAAAACCAACACGGTTATGCATTTGTACAATATATAAATAATACAAGTGATGTAATACAAATGGATTCTTGTTCTTGTAGCATTTTACAGGAAAGGTCAAAGCCATGAATGACATACCAAGGAATCCTGTCTGGCTTGGAATTTAGAGAAAATGCAATATAATGTTTATCTCTTTGCTTAAAAAAATGTATTTAGACTCTTAATTCTATAATTGGCTTTATGCTGGCTGGTACTTGAAACTTGAACTCATTATCCGTTTTTAGTAAATTGTTCTGATAGTATTGATAGTAACCACTGGTTGTAGACTGTTTTGCACTGCTTTTCTTTATTTACATATTTAGTATGTATTTTTGTACTGTTATAGCAACAATGAAAGCATAAGTGCTGTTAGGTGTAAATTCCCTCATCAAATCTGTCCTGAGATGTATGCAGGTCTGGCAGCTGTCTGACACTGATGTATGGCTGTGCGTGTGTACTCTCAGGCCAGGATTAGGTTATGTCAGAGCTGTCGCTCTGTATTTACCCAGCGGTCAGTCTGTGCTGTGCGACGCCACAGCATTAGTTTCGCCTGCCAGTCTCCCAGGTTTTATCAGCATAGCACTTAGCAGGACAGAAGGAAGGTCAACCAGACTGATTGTTTTAGCGAGACAAATTCAGCCTGACTTTAGCAGAGGAAATACCGTAAATCCTTATCAACCTGGGATAAATTAGAAAAATTTTAACCATACAAAAAAGCAGACAAATTGTTTTTTTGTAGCATACATGGAAATTAATGTATTAATAATATCATATTAATAATATGATAATCGTGTAAATGTTGTCTCGGACTACATTTCTTCCAGGTGTGTAGTTTAGTGTTGTAGTGTTCACATCTGTAAATACTGTTGAAAAAATTGCATGCCTGACACGTCACTGAAAGACACATGTTTTCTCTCAATGAACCAGAGAAAAGTCAGGTTAGCCAGTATCTTCAGCTCCTACTTAATGAGTGACCTTACATCCCAAGGGGAAACAACAATAAAAGATCATCACTAAATCATTGCTGTCTGTTACATGCTTACTCTGCATTTTGTTGGCTGCTTTTGTTGGAAGTTGTTGCTCATTGGTGACTGAAGGATACATTTCTGTAAGCCTTTTGTTCAAGTCGATAATTTTATACTGAAGAACTGTTAGGAAGGAGTGGGCGGTGGTAAGAAGGTCTTGTTTTTCTTGTCCAAAAACATGTACATTAGGTAAAATAATAACTATAAATTGCCCTATGTGCGGCACTGCGATGGACTGGATTTCGAATCATGTGCGCTGGGATGGGCTTGATCCCAGACCCCTGTGACCCTAAGTTAGAGAATAAGCGAGAAGATGAATAAATGATCGAACAAACGTTTAAGGAAAACCAAGAAAATGAAGAAAAAATGTATACACTGTCTTTACATTATTTTTGACAGTTTTGCATTTTTCATCATTTTTCGGAACTTTTCTTTTTAGGATCTTTTCTCTCAAACCTGATCTAACGTAATCTCTTCCTGCGCATACGGGATTCTATTACATCTAACGCAGAAATCTCTTTAAGCTTTAAACTGTGAAATTGTGTATTTTAACATAATCAACAAAAATAATTTAGGCCTACTTATAGCTTCAACACTGTAAAATTGTATAACTCCCGGAACAGTGGGGTACTTGCTCAGGGCTTAGTGTGAAGAACTTATCTGATCTTTTGTGGCCGGCAGGAAGACGCGTGTCCAGTAAATGCTTTTATCATTTTATAGAGGATGTGCTGTTGTTGTGTGTGCTGAATTACCCCCTGGTGTGATGCACGGCTTAAGTTATAACCGAATTTAACAGCCCCTTTGTTGCCAGTTTGATCCGCACAGCGACTTTTATTGTGTGTCACATCAAATAAGGGAGAATTCCAGGCCACCCTTTTTGGCTGCTCTGCTGCTCAACCCATGAAATGATATTTCATGGCCTAGATTAATGATAAAAGCAAATTTAGTAGAGATTATATTCATGTAGAATATTTCTTATGTTATTATTCTATTATCATAAGATAGAAAAAGGGAAAAAAGTGTTATTAGTGAGACAAAAAAAATGTTATTTGGTACCTAGAAACATGACTGCAAAGATTAGCCATGAAATTTGTGTATTGCTGTTGTGACCTTCTAGTAAGAACGCCCTAAATTACTTGAACAGATAATTTAGTAACAGACTTGGCAACATTCAAAATTGAAGCATACTAAAAAGTTTTGTTCCATAGATATTTTTTAATTTTATTTATTATTATTTATATTATTTTTTTATATTATTTTTATGGGGGGTGGGGGCGGGGGCAGCAGATAATAACATCACTGATGTATTGATGTTACTCAAAAATAATCTCAAATAGAATGTTTAAGACTGCTTTATAACAACAATATTCAAATTTATTTAAAATGGCTGTTAATAATAAAACTGCATTTAGTTTTTCTGAAATCCTTATCTGCACAGCTCCTCCTAAAGCTTGAGAATAGACCTGTTATACAGTATGCATGTTTTTCTGGGCTTGAGAATGTAAAAGAAAAACAAAAGAAGACCAAGACGCCTTGCTACGCTGTCATGTGACACAGTCTCATTAAAGTAGCTCTGCCCTATGAGGCGTGTTATTTTTACTCAGACTGCACCTGGTTGTGCCACTAGACTGGCTCTGGCCTGCTTCTTCCCTTAGCACTGTCAGGTGTTTGTTCCTGCACACACAAGCATCTTTAGTCATGCAATTAAGATTTTTCCTTCACCGAATCAAAATCACATTGTCCCTGCTCTTAGTTCTTTCTCTTGGTACACAATTAAAGCACATTGACATAGAGGTTGGGGAGGCCTTGGCATCTGGACGGAGGTGAGATTATCTCTGACTTTTTTATCAGGGCCCTTAAAAAAATCATTTGTAAACTCTCCTGTGTAATTATAGAGACTCATGATTAATTGTCCCATAAAATTAGCCTCAGTCTTGCTTTCAATTTACTGCTACGAATATTAATTAAAGCTAACTCTTCTTATCCCTCTCTCCATTGCTCTCTCTCTCGTTCACCCCCGCTTCCTCCTTTCACACTTTCTCTTTTTTTAACTCATCTTTTCTAAAGCATGGCTGTTGAATATTCATCAAGAATGTGAAAAATGGCCCAAGGCTTGTGCACTGCATTAGTATGACTTTTGGATATCCCTAAAAATACATATCTGGAATTAAAAGATGAGTCATAAATAGTATTTAGATGTGATTGGTGGGAACAGGCCTCCTAAATAATGTCACGTAAATAAGTCCAGTAAATAAGTCATGAAATAAGAAAAACCCTTTGTTTTCATGTAGAAATAGTCACGTATAAAGCCCCCTAGGTTTATTTAACCCTTGTGATAAATGGCAAGTTGAATAAATCCTGTTACATCTTATTTAGCATCTTGTCCCACAGTAATGTGGAGAACCCAATGTCACCTTGAAGTGTGTGCTCAAAGGATCTATTTGTGTAATGGTATGGTAATTCACACGTAGCTCTAAATCCTTTTAGCATTACAGAGACTCTGTATGCATACAACAGCAAAAGAACATAACCAGGAAACTGAAATACCCACCAGAACTAAATTGAATTCTTAATATGATAATGAAATAATTAGCATAGAAAGTAGTAGCACATTTGTTAAGGGGTTGGACTGATACCTGAAGATCAGGGTTCAATTCCCAGCACCAACACGTTGCTACTGTTGAGTCCCTGAGCAAGACCCTTAACCGCTAATTGTTCAGCTGTATAAAAAGAGGTAACTGTAAATCGCTCTGGATAAAGGTGTCTGCCAAATGCCATAAATGTAAATATAACTAGGACACTATAAATACTGCGTAATACTAAACATCAAACTCGAGTCAGCATAATAAAAACTGTTTCTTTAGACTAAACACAGAACACATTGATTCAAATGTATTTTGTATAGTACTCTGTTTCTACTGTATGAAAATCCCTGCAGAATACAGAGCAAAGAAAAGCAGACTCTTTATTAGCCAATAGTTTTAAATTTATGTACTGCAAATGGCTCAATTGGTCCCTACGGGAGAAATTCAGCTTTCTGCAAGAGTATAGCAAAGGATTACAATGGATTTATTAAAAAAAGCATCATAAAGGAACTCGGTTGGTTGGGTAAGAAAGGTATTAATGAGCTGTTGGAGATGTTCTCTTTCTTTGCTATAGATGTTGCACTACAGTGTGTGGAAATGGACAATGTCTGGGCCACTTCCTGTTTAGACAGAAACTCTCTGCAGGAATGCTTGGCTGCTTTCCATAAAGAAAATGCTTTCAGAAATCAAAGCATTATCTTGATTTTGAACCTGTAATTGCAAGAGATTTCAGATAATATTGATCTTTTGTAAAAAAAATAAATAAAAAAACCCCTGAAAAATAAAGAGCCAATAAAGCTAAAACCAATGCAATTAATTTAATTTACTTGCTATTGAACTGCTTAGGAGGTTCCAGTCACCAGATAATATTTATGCTACTTTTCAAAAAAAGGAACTGAAAAAAAAATAAAATGTTTCCATTTTATTCCACATTAGAGCGTGAATAAACATGTAATCAAAAATTGTGCAATAATATACAGACATGGATTTTAAGCTCTATATTAGTCTGATTTAGAGCAAGAGCAAGATTTAGAACAGTCTCTGTGTGTATGTATATGTGTGTGTGTGTTTGTGTGTGTGTGTGTGTGTGTATGTGAATGTGTGTATATGTGTGAGGTGTATGTTGGTTTGTGTGTGTGTGTGTGTATGTGTTGTGTGTGTGTATGCGTGAAAGGGAGAACAAGAGAGAACTGAAACATCTGTGCTTTTGGGGTCAGTTAGGTAAACTGTTTTAGCTGCAGGGACACACTGCTTGGCTGCACCTGTGATCAACTGCTCATCTGAGAGCCCTGACACACTGCACCACTATGAGTTATGACAGTGGGTAGGTATGAACTACATACCTCACAAGCAATATCTAACCATTTGTTTGCGCTGGGTTCTTTATTATCCAGTATATCATCTTAGTTTTTCGAATGGATTTTAAAATAGTGATATAATACAGTGAGTTAATAATCAAACTCTTATCCTTCTTAATCTAATAACAATAAATAGTTACAGTTAATTTTTTGATGGTATATTTATGATTGATTGCACATTTCTCTGTACTGCACTATTTACAAACAATATTGTACCTTTTTTATTATAGTAAAACAGCTCACTGAAAAGCAATACCAGAACAGCTTCTAGTTCACTACCTGCCTTTATAAAAAGCATCCAATTGGATTATAATTCTTTCTGAGAGTTTAGAAGTAAAAAAAGGCTTTGTTTAACAGTCTGTCTGCATTTTAATATAAACTGTTGAAATTTTGATTGAATTTGCAGCAATCAGTCAGAAAAAAAGTCATAATCTCAGTCAGTATAAAGTAGGAATCATTATTCTATTTACTTTTTGACAGCTGGACAGGAAAGGTAAATCATGGATTAAGGTTATTGACTTAAGCCTGGTTCACACTGTGTGATTTTAATAGTCCTTTGCAATTGTTGCTTCTCTGAATGTATAAACATTAACCCCTATGTCAAATGATCTCCGTTATTATAAAGTCAGACTGTACGACAGTCAAAAACAGACGCCCACTAGGACTATTTTGGACTTTAAGGTAATAATCAAACAATAATAAAATGTAGTAGTATTTTTGCTTATGACATTTTGTATTGCATACAAAAAAATCATGGCTTACATCACTCAATGTTATATACCATCACACAGATTGACAGGCAACAAAAATTTACATTGCATTATAATAAAAACCTCAATATTTCCTTTTAGATTTACATTCAAATGCAATTTAGAAACATCTATATTATCACTTATGGCTGTTTGAACTAGCATCAAATAACTTTTATTCCATGTAAATTCGCATGCACCTACGAGTTAACATTAGTCTTGGTTTGCATTGTTAGATGTTTCAGATCATTATTCTTTGTTAAGAAACCTTTTCAAAATCCTAACAAACAATCCACACAGTAGTTCTATTTCCTTTCTGTGTTCCAAGGCTGTGAAGCTTATTTAGGTAAAACCTTATCGCTACCACTATTACTGAATTACAGTAATATCATTATCAGTATCACACTTATATGTGAATCTAGTATATTTCTTTAAAATATTATAACTTTAAAAATCTCCTAATGTTAAACATTTTAAAAGCCACTCTATCATTAAGTAACACTCAACACAAACAAATTACAATACTTCTTTATACACTTCTACCACCACCACTTTACTTTTCGTAATGTTAGCATTACTCTGTTGCCAAATGTAGTGCTAATAAGACTGTTTACTCAAACATGCATGACTTATAAATAAAATATCTGACCTAGAAATTGTACTTGTTTAAAATTCAAACTTTCATCCTTGAATGAAACAAGAGGGCTCTGTGCACTGAACTTTGCGACGTGGTTTCAATTGTTTACAGTGTGAAACCATGCAGTGTTAACATGTTACAGCCAGATGCTTAGCAACAGTCACCCTGAGCAGTAAACAGTGACTTTACTGTACAAGTAAATGCAAGTTTCTCCATGCTTAAAAGGAAGGATTTGCTCAACTCTGCTTTCTTTACTTTGTGTTTTGCTCATTTTCAGCTCAGGAAGCTTAGAAGTAGCCATAGTAAAGATTAAAAGTGGAAAAATGTTTTCACCCTGATGCAAGTAGTTATTACAAAAATTGCATGCTGTATTTCTCCAGTCATTAATCCGGCTTGCATACAGAATATGCAACCCAGAGTTTGGAATAATTACTATTATTAATTGTTAAATAAATATTGTAGGTAAATAATGAGGAAGTCAGAATAAGATATCTAAGAAATTTATTTAGGTCAAGTATAAAAATATTTTTTGAGTTGTAATATGTTGGGTGGCGGCGCGGTGGCGAGGTGGTTAGCATCGTCGCCTCACAACAAGAAGGTCCTGGGTTCGAATCCCGGGCTT
>JAOTQW010000038.1:7056360-7077669 GCA_026260075.1 Sisor rabdophorus | reverse complement strand
AAGAAAGAAAGAAAGAAAGAAAGAAAGTGGTGATGCATTTTCACTGAAGCAGCTCAGATGCTAAGGATATGGTATAAAAATCCTTTGTGGTGGTAGTGCCTCAGTCCTGACAGAAATTGTGTGTCCAAGGACTTTCTATATAGCAGCACAAGGTCTGAGACAATTTTGGTACTGGCTTCCAGCTCCACTGCAGATACACAGTGCTTTCTTTGTTTGCACTGAGACATAAGACTATACATTCTTCGTTGTCTTGAAAAATCTATAAGACTCCTATTTTACTTTACACATAGAGTTTTCTGTATAACACTAAAAATACAGAGTATCTAAATTACATAAGTCTGTGCGGTTGTTAGGGGGACTGCTACCAATTCTTTCATATTCAACGAAAAAATAATATTTTTTATTGTACTCTTTTCATCGTTAACTGAAGTAGTAACTAACTGGTATAATGATTTCCTTCCTGTGCCTCTCTGTATACACAATGCAAAAGCTGGAACATATTTAGAAGAAGAGAGTCTTGTAAATTTTACATTTTGATGTATTGGATTTCTGTGTCAAAAATTTTAATTGCATTTGTTGTATGGTGTTCTTGCTATATTGAAACTACCCATCATACTGTAAAGAATATTTTAAATTGTTTTTGTCTTGTAATTAATATAGCCTTTGGGCAGATATGCTAGACAATAAGTACTTTATTATAATAGGCAATGTTATGCATTACATAATATCTGCTGTGCTGGTTACTGCTTATAAAATAAAATAAAATTATAATTTACAGTACTAGCTTGTTGCGCACTGATCCCTGAGGAAAAAGAAGCTAATCTGTTTTTAATCTTGTGTGGTTATTGATAGCCTACTTATCAGAGCTTGTATTTGTCTTACAAAAGACCCATAATAATTCTACGTGTATGCACATGAAAATTTGTCTTGCATTTTCTTATTATATCTGACAGCTGTAATTCACAATCACAGCTAAGATATATAAAAGTGTAATAATAACATAGTTTTCATATTCATATGTTATATACATTATCAGAATAACTGTATCGATGTTTATAATTTAGTCTAATATATTATATACTGAAAGATGTTTTCTTTTGCTTTGTAAAAATTATTTCACGATATTTTAAAGAAGATTTTCAAGTTAGTCATCTTGTTGTGTGATTACTTTGTCCACAGTTTATTATGTGATTATAGTATGCATCCCGTGACTTGTTCTATGCTTATCTGTAGAGTGCCCCAGGCATTAACTGTCATATAAGGGATTTTTCTGGACACAGTTACATGCAACATTAAGAAACAGTTTATATTCCTGTAATATGTGGTATTTAAAAAAAATTGAGGTTTTCCCCATTTAGATTTTAACAACAATAACTAATCAGAGTTTCTTGGACTACTAAAAGTCTTCTGCTAGCCAAGCAACCTACAAGACCCTCTTGCCAGCAGCAATGTGAAATAATGTTGCCATGACCAGATGGCCTTTCTCACACACTCAGAGTTAGAGACACAAAGCAAACCTTTACATAGGCAGTTTGCTGTGAGGAGAACTAAACAGAAAACACTTTACCTGTCTGGAAGCACTACATATTTTACTGGGCCCTGATTAATGGCACACATAGGTAATGTAAATGTTTGCACTGTTGTTGGTGTCTTCAGGTTGTATGTTTAAAAGCAGGTCATTTCTCTGTGAAGCTGAATGGATACCTGGGCTTAACCTGGTAATGCATTCATGCCAGTATCTCAGGATGTGTCTCAAAATTTCCCTATTTGATTATGGCCCATTTATTATTATTCTTTTTGGCAAGCACAATGTCATCTGCTCCCAAAGGAATTATGGTGTTGCACAGCAGAAGACAAACAATTTACTGGCACTTTGCCTCAATGAGCAGCCCTGCTGCCTGCCAGTAGCCATCCATTTTACTATTCTCCACATGCTATTTATGCTATTTTAAACACACATGCACAAGCACAACACAGGCAACACAAAAAAGGCACAATGTGCTTAATGCAGTGCTAAATGTTTAATGTGTATGTTGTTAAATGTCGATTTCATATTATCTTTTTGAAAAATCACAGTTTAAGGGAAAAAAGGTATGTCATAGAAAAGTTGTAATTTATGTTGTATGTTTAAGTTTAGGCATGCTAGAATACAATTTCAGTCATTTGCAAGATGGCCATTGGCAGAAATAATTCAGTTTAACAAAGATGTGGCATGTATTGGATGAGCAAAAGAACAGCATATGATAACTATGAATGACATAGACATAGATGAGAAGGAGGAGACCTGGGCCTCCATGCTCCCCACCCAACCATACCATGTCTTACACCCGTCCCTCTTCACCACAGACCCTGCATTCTCCCGACATTTACATTATTCAAAGATAAATGCATTGTCAATTCTGTGTCTCCACTTACTAGATATGTGTGCTGCTCCAGTCCCTCTGCAGCCAAAGGTGCTCTCACCTCCACTGCCCACTAGACACACTACAAATGAAATCAAATGGCTCCTGCTACTAAGAAGAATAATTTAACCCTGCAACAAGACTTTGTATTGTGTGTGCATGTGTGTACGTACTGTGATTAAAATACAACCTACCGCAACTGTGTATCATAAGTCATCACTATAATACAATGCAAATTTATCACTATAGTATAGATACAGTATGGCATAAAAATTGTTCCTGATGTAGAGCACTGAGTTCAAAATCAATGTTGCTTTAGTTTTGTGTGCAATAAACCTTTTCCACAATATTGTAAGAACTCAGATTATTCATTTTCTATAGCTGAATGATGCAAGCATTCTATGTAATACTTTGGAATAATTGCAAGCACTTTCTGAATGTCTCTGGACCATCAACGATTATTGTATAAGTTAAATAAAACATTAACTGTTTTTTTACAATTTGGTTATGATCCCTATTCATTCTTAGCTGCTCTTTTCTTAATGGACCTACATGTGAAAACATACAATTAATGAAAAGTATTTTACAGAACAAATTAAATGTTTTTTTAATTAAAAATACTCACTGCAACTGACCCCTTTAATTAACCTCTTATAATTTATTAGATGTGTATTAAACACCAAACTAAATCTTACAATATAAATACACTGTGTACACAATATAAACTTCTTTAACACCCTACAATGATTCATAATAGACTCCACTGATCTCCAAAAAAATGATTATAATTCTCAGTTTTCCTATCTTTAAGATTACTGTCCTTGTCCCAACACAGATTCCTTGTGTTAATACCTGCAAGAGCTCAGATGACCTGAAAGAGACCAAAAAGAGCTTTGAAGGCATCTACTTTCATGCTGCTTAGAAAGTTCGCATCCCCCCACCACACGCTTTTGTGTTTTCAGTCGTTGATTTCTTTACATTACTAAAGACAACTTCCTTTGCTAGGCCTATTTTAAAGGAAAAAAATGTTTAAAAGAAATATTATCCTTATTTTAAATGAAAATACTGTCTAGTGCTGGAATAATTCTAATATCCATTAGTAAAGCCAATCAAGTGTAATTCTGGATGAGATGATATAGTAGAATCATTTTCTTTATTTGTAAGTAATTGTTTTTGTATTGAGCTGTATCACTGACAGGAGGTCAAGCAGGTTTTTGGATCTTGCAGTTACCTAGCCAAGCTTGTGACCATCATAAAGATATTAGATGTGCATTAATATTGGACCCCTCACACACGCTTAACGTGTCGCTGGCTCATGATAAGTTGCTTAATTACTCATTTTAAGTTCATGCTTGTAAGGGACTGTTAACTTTTAAACCCAAACTCATGGGCTGAGCTGTCATCTAGCCATTTTTCATATTTAATGGTCATAAGCTACTTTACTGAAATAATGTGTCTGGAATTACAAATGAAAAGCACAGGTAATAATTCCTTATTCAGTGGACAGTTTAGATTTTAAAGCTTGCTACTGTTGATTTTGGATAAGGTAGACTGTATTTGAGAACTTAACTATTACAGAAATATTTTAAACAAAATAAACTTCCTCCCAGCTTCTAGGGTTAGAATTTCTAGCAAAGCCAATTTTATATCCCAGAATTATCCAGAAAATCCCATTGAAAAAAGCCTATTTCTATGGGTAATATAATGATGCACTATAAAACCCAACGAGGTTTCTTTCCTTCTTTGGTAAAGATGAATAAAGATGTGCATTATTCCATCTTAATTTCCCTGAGAAATGCTTTAAATCATATCCATATGGATAGGAGTGAGACATAAAGATGCGTGTTAGGTATTTGTGTGTGTGGAATAGTATAGACTTTGCTGCAGTAATTGATGACAGCTTTTCTGTGTGATCAGTTTGTCAGTTTGAAAGAGGTGAAAAGAGAGGGATGAAGCAGAAAAGAAATGAGTAACCGCATAATGTTTGCTAGGTTAAATCATCTAACGATAAGTATAAATCAACAACTGCCAAGCTGAATATATGCGAAAGGTGTTATGTAGCTTGAAACAAAATTAGATGCAAGTTTCATTATAGTAAAAAAAAATTCTCTTTCCCCCAGCATCAAATGAGTGGAGTTTAACACCAGAGCAAGTATACATGGTAATAAAAAACACTTTCCATATCTTTATCACAAACATACCATTTTGTAAAAGTAAGATGCATACATATTTAACAGATACTTTGGATTAACTTCAATGTCAAGTTTATCAAATCATCTATTTAGACATGTTGGACAACATACACCAAATAAATGTATTATAACAGTAGTACAATAAGATGAACATAGCACAGTATTTTCCAAGTTGTATTATAGTTATTGCAATTACATGCCAATTACATAATAAAAATGCATTCATGTTTAAAATATAAGAAAAATAGCTTTTTAAAGGCAACACAATTTACATTTGACATAGGCCTTCATTTGATAGATTAACAATTCAAATTTAAATTTTTGGGTATGATTTATACGTATAAATAATGCAAGCTGTTAATTAATATAGTGCAATCAATAATCTAAACACTTTAGGGCATTTGGTACAAATTGGCACTAATGTTGAAGCTGTAGAATAAAAAAAAATGTGCAGCTCTGCAGAGCTCAGGATTTGGACAAGGCCTCTTTCTCCTGCTGCGTCTGTTTCGTTCTGCTGTTCTGGGAACATATCCTTTATGCGACTTTTTTAGATGCAACACGCTCGCCATCTCGGCTCTTCTGTGCCTGCCGTTCTCCCCCAGTTCAGTCACGTGTGAAGCTGCTGCAGTCTGTTGCGTTAGCCAACCAGGAAGCTGGGAAACATCCTGCAAGCATATTACACTGGAAATTAATGATAGGTTGAAGATATAAGGAAACGTCATTTTTAGATGAATTACGTCCAGTTCGGGTCTTTACTAAAACTATTTTAGAACTAATTATTTTGTATTATCGTGTCGAATCCATCAGATTTACCCAGTTTCTGAGCAAAGTGTTATTAAATAACCCCAAGTGTCGGAGTACAACTTTAATAACTATCATATAGGAGAGGCAACTTTTGTACGTTCCCAATTTGCGCATGCCCTTCGTCTGTACTCTGCAGACAGTAATCCGAAAGGCTGAGTTGCGCGCTTTTTGAGTATACAGAGTTCATAAACTGAGCATCTATAATCCAGTCCTCATCGTTAGGGTAGGATCCACAGAATGTATCATTAATAAGTGAGGCACTTGGTCGAGACGCCTCGAACCCACTCGAGCAATATATTATACATCCGATGTGAGAGGTACGTGAATAGCAACGTGCATAGTACCTGTATTTCCCTGGGTTTCTTTCTTTTGTTTATGGATTTTAATACAAACGTGTTAAAATTGTTAGGTGGTCAGATTAATGGGTGACGATAGCCATCGCCCGCATCACCTGTCTTTTTCAAGAGGCTTGAACATGTAAATTATCCCGATCACTATAAGGGGCGTGGTTTCACTCTCAGCCAATTGTCGTCAGCCTAAATATTCTATCGTCTGACGGTTCAGCTTGGAGTTACTGAGTTGTTTACAATCTTTACACAGTAAAAATATCTATAACTTAACTTACAAACTATATAGGTCTGAAAATTAGGTTTTAATGAGCAATTTAATTTATTTTTGTTCTTTGGGTTTGCTTTTTTACTTTTTACCATGGACTTTTACATCTTATTTTAACAGCTTTATTTTAGAGACTAGTGAGACTGGACTACTCTTTGCTCCAAATTAAATCTACTTATCTATTATCTACTGTTTTCCCCCAAAATTTGTGAAGAGAAGAATTTTTTTATTTGGCCACTTTTACAGAGACAAATGCGTTTTTTAACTATATTCATTTATTTTACATTTCTGTATAATTATTGCCAGTAATCAGTCCTTTGTTGTTTCGTTTTCCTTAATTTTTCTTATTGAATTACAGTTCATCTTTACCATTTAACAAAACTTGCAAACAATAAGCTCAGTGTACCCATACATACCAAAAGAACAATAAATAACTGGTAATTTTAATCAGCTACAAGTGTAATATTTATGAGTTATTATTATTATTATTATTAATAATAATAATAATAATACAGTTTGGTGCAAATATTTTGTCCAATTAGCTGAGCCTCCCATTTTTATACAAATGACCAGAAGAGTGCATGCGCACTTTCAAGTACATACTTAAAAATCCATGTATACCTATTAATTTTTAAAAATTAGCATTTTAGCGCATAATCATTTTAAATAGAACCTGATAGCATACATGCACTTTAGCCTTATGCATTATGTAGCTAAATGGTAAATACTGTATAATATTTTCTGTAATCATAAATTTGATTTATTTAATTAAAAACTCGTTAGCAGAATAAGTTTGCACCACCATTTTCTATGTTGTGCTTCAAACGTCTGTCTAATTCCAGCTTGGTTTGAACTACTTAGTTTTCGAGCAATATTACACATAGTGGCTGTTTTAGTAATAGTAGGCTACTCAAGAGTAAGGAAATAATTGTGACCAATATGCCAAATAACAGCAATTTTATTTAACGCATCTTCATCTGCGTCTATATTTGTATATATAAAACTATATAAACTATATAAGGCATCTATAGTTTTAACAGCTTTATTATCAATAGCTTTTTTTTTTTCAAATCAACGGCCCACTGTGACAATCAAAAGTATTTTACATGCTCAGAAAAATGTCTTTATTGCACACATAATTATGTGTGCCTTCTGGCCTATTTATAAAATAAGCCAAACTCCTACTAATTCTACACATTTTTCTGCCTGTGTGAAATACCTGTGTGAAATACCTGTCCCATTGACCGATGTCAGTTATGATGTCAAAGTCATTTTCTCTAGTTTGTAAGGAAATAGCTCAAATTTATTATAATGGTGTAGGAAAATGGCTGCCATTATGATACACCGACCAAAAGGGTAAGGCCGTGGGAAAACGGAAGCTTATAATAAACTTTCAAATTCAGAGAATAACGTTATGTAACATTTTGTTAAAACTACTGTATGTTTGCAGTAGCATAGGCGTTTGAGCAGAAACAAATCGATTATTTTGTATGAATAGCGATTTCAATTGTACTGCATCTTAAACAGTCTTAATTAGTAGTATATGGTGTACATACCCTTCTGCAGAGCAAGCCATTGAGCGTCTTCGCTCTACTCATCTCCAGCCTTCTCTGATCCGTGTCCCGATTGCGCCGCAAGCATGCTGTCACACTCTTTTTCTTAACACTAAGTTTGGCCTCTCGCAGTTTGAGATGTGTTTCTAGAGTTGGGAATGCAAAAGCTTTGTTCATAAGGAGGTGGAATCAGCGGCGAAGCTGAAAGCGGCGAGTTTTTGATTAATGAGCTTTGAAATACCTCGCTAGGGGGAGGCGGCTGGAAAAGCCTTTCAGTCAGAGAAGAATAGCCTTGCCTATAAAACTAGCAATGTGTATAAATGCTTCTATTTCCAGTGCTATTTATTGTCACTTTATGAGGCGAATTTAAATAAATACGGTTACATAAATAATAAGATATAATATTAACCTTAGCAGGCTAAAGTGTGTTATTTGCTTTCAGATTTTATATAAAAAAAGGAACCCAAATATTTAGTCTACTATTATAGTCAATATATAGTCGAAGTACATTTACATAAAGTAATTATGTAATTCATAAGTAAGCCCAAACCTAAACCTTCTCAATTTTCAATTGCACTTTTTTATAAGTATATTAAGTAAAAATAATAAGATTTTTATTTAAAACATTATATCTTTTTTTTATTTTCTTTTGTTAAACTGTAAATAATACTTAACAGATGCTTATTTACATGAACGTTATTTAGATCTCTGTCCTCTTCAGGCTATATTATAAAGAATGCCTGGTGGGATGCGCCTAACTGTCTTTGTTTACTGTCGATATGATTTCAAAATGGCGTCTTCGTCTTATACATTATGTGATATCAAGGTAAACTGTTTCAGTTTTATATGTCTAGCTTATTATATATGGATAAGTTTGGAAATAACGGTATGATTACGCAAACATGATTTCATTCAGTTAGTTTAAGCACTTTATTTACAAAATCTATTACACAATAAAATATAACATTTCAATATCGTTTCGTTGAATTCGCGTTTAGGCTGACTAAATAAAATGGGTGATTAGGCCAAAAAGAACCCGGTGGGGAAAAAAATGTACCAGATATTAGTTTGGGACAAAACAGAATTAAATCCGTCTGTTTTCAGGTTGGTGCAAAAAAACATGCTGATAATGTCACACGCAATATTTTCAATTAGTTTGCATACCTTGTACGCACACGTGATAAGATAAATAATAATGTCTTACAAAATTCATAAATAATAAATATAATAAATGTATGTAATACAATGCCAGATAAAAAATAATAAATTAATGACATATTAGTGTGAACTGATTCATAGGTACCAATTACTAACAGACAATGGCAATTTTTTTTTTCTACAAATACCATCCCTATAAAGATGGGTGACTATTATTGTAAAATCTACAGAACTTACCTTCAAGTAATAAGATATGAAACGTGTTTCATATTACGCACTCCTCTCTCAAGATCTGAACGAATGACAACAAACACTGACAATTGCCGCATCTTCAACAGTCAAATATATGGACCACTGCTTGAAAAATGTTACAGTCATAGCAGTAATAATGCTATCAATTATAATACAGGAGTAATACATTGTGTCTCTCTCGAAGTGTACTTATATAAATTACTTTTAACTCATGAGGTAATAAAAAAGCGACACTTTGCTTGGTGAAATCCTTACAAATGAGTAAGTTTCGGCGCTTCCTGCAGCCTTCCCTGAGAAGCGTGGTGAGAGCTGAGGTCTGTGTATGTGGGATGAGGGTCGCAAGGTCCATGATGGTGGTTTCCCGGAATCTGGGCTGCACAACTGTAGTCCACGCTGGCGGATGAAGGATGCGGTAGGTGACCAAGGTTGAACATAGGGCCCGAAGTTGGCATCGAATCAACAAAATTCCCCCCAACATACACAGGACTGCCTTGCAAATTAGCATTGGCAAAGCCTCCGTTCGCCTGCATGCCGTGGTGCTCATATTCTGCACCCGGGTACCTTTTTTGCTGCGGTATACAGCCGCCCAACGGCGCCGTATATGCAGCCAAGCCGTACATATTTTGCTGAGGTTTGGCGAAAGATGGTGGAGACGGTGCATCATAGTTTAGGCTGTTTACATTTGGAAGCTGACCAGAATATCCAATGTGATTGGGTCCACTTAGTGGCGGGCTTCTGTCTGGAGAGTGTCCTAAGGGAGAGTGCATTATTCCCTTGGATTTCTGATCCTTTTTGTACTTCATTCTTCTGTTTTGAAACCAGATCTTTATTTGGCGCTCTGTGAGATTGAGCAAATTGGCCATCTCTACCCTTCGTGGTCGGCATAAATAGCGATTGAAGTGGAATTCTTTCTCAAGCTCCACGAGCTGGGCGCTGGTGTAAGCAGTGCGTACCCGCTTGGAGGCTGGGCCTGGTGGACTTTTGTCATCGCAGGTCTCCCCTAAAATGCAGTTTCCAAATTAAAATATGTTAAGAGAAGCCAATCAAACAAATAATTTTGACAATGATCAATACATGGAGCCCATATAGTATTTTTTTATTTTTGAGGTGGGACTATTGCTGAGTAGTGACTTAATATATATTTTACAACCTGCATAAAACACCCGACAAACCATAATCAACTATCACATACATTTGCGCACTACTGCATGTTTAGATGAGCTATACCTGGAGTGGTGCAGTTGGTACTTTTCTGCTTTGAGTTCTGACGCGTCTCCTTCATCCATGGGAATATTTGCTTGGTGATGACTGAAGTGGCAGTATTAGAGCCATTGTTGTTCGGAGATTTTTTTTTCTGGGTGGTGGTGGCGCTGTTTGAGTTGGGTGAGGTGGGAGCTAAAGGAGGCGCTTGTTGTTGGTCACCAACATTCTCTGGTTGGTTGCTTTGGCTGCCATTTGGACGCATACAGCTGCCATTGAGGTCGCTAGTTTTATGCACTGGCGGCCGGACCGTTGTAGATTGTACTGAACAGATGGGGCCCTCATAGTCATTTTCTATGCTGGAGGTGGGGTAGGACTGATGGGTTGGCCCATACCCATATGAGTCTGACTTTGAATATGAATATCCCCCAAAAAGTCCAGAGTTATCATAATAGGTGGCTTTCTGCATTTTTAAGTTTTTACTTGTTTGTACAATGGCATGGGCTCGTTTGTCAAGTAATCGGGACTCCCCACAGGTTCTTCACGCTTTGATCTGCAAATAAAGAGTAACATTTCAGAATCAGTTGAATAAAAGTTGTTTCTAATTTTTAATAGGGTTATGATTTTCATCACATATGACCTAAAATATTAAATTAGATTTCTTTAACTGCGTTGGTGTTAAGTTTTCCTGTTTTCCAGGGTTTATGAATGAATGAATCTTATACTAATGTAAGCTTAACTTATCTGACAGATTCCAAACTTCACTTTTAGTTCTCAAGCACATTTCAGTAGTCAGTGCGAGTTTCATCTTCTAACTTTCTGCTCTGCCTTGATGTTTTATGAAACATTTATTCAGTCTTCCATGCATCCCTTCATTCGTTCATTTATATATACCTGCGTTAATTTATTTGTTTGCTCGCTCGTTTGATCGTCAATTTATATATACTTTTATATACCCAACCATCAACAGATCAACTTTTACCACGATCAACACAGTATCTAGGAATTTTATAGGTATTGATTATACACATAACTACTGACTATCCCGAATACACGATTAAAAAACTAAACATTTTCTACTTTCTGGGGTTTTTTTTCAATATTAGCCATCGTGTTCATCAAATCTCAGTCCTCTAATTTTTAAAAACCTAAGCTAGAATGCAACAAGAGAGTTAAACTTTAACTTGTTCTGAAAGTTCCCCATTGAGTCAAACGTAAAGACGACAGAAGGCGAATCAGCAGTTTTCGCCAGAACAATATCCTTTTCTTTGCCACTTCAATCCAGTACTGCGATGTAAATGGTTTAGGCATCTAAGTTGTTATCAATGCTTTAAATAGAATTGTATACTAACGTTAAATATATATTCCGTATGTATCTCTTTTGACGTTAACTTTGAAATTAAATAATTTTAATTTTTAGTTTGTTTTCGTTTGCCAGGAACGCTGTTTAACTGTTGGAGTGTTTTTAATATTCTGTGTTCATATTATTTATAGACATTTTCTGTGATCTCCAGCAAGCCATTGTTAGGCCTATTCGACCCGAATAAATATATTTTTGCTCGAGTCTTCATAATAAATCTTTTAAAAATGATGACTGGTGAAGAACGGGATTTTTATTTTTCACCAATGAATGTCATCGTGGAAATTAATAAATTCTGTGAAATAAAGGGCTACCAAAATACGTTTTTCACATCACAAACGCTTTGGTGCCATCCGAACGCTTTTATCCTTTAATAGAACCCAAGAGCTGCGTGGTCTATAGCCATCACCACAAAGTCTTGCTCTTCCCTATTTATCCCTTGAAAATGAATGGCCTTTAACTGGTGAGCACAGCTTTAAATTGCCCTCATTTCAGTGCACCTGTCGAAAAGAACAAAATATTGGACTCTTCCACTATAAACTACAACTACAAACGTAAGTGTAGCTAAAAACATTCTGTAGTGTAAAAGTCCATGCGTAGGAGGATGCCCGGGATAAAGAATGCCTTACTCTGCTGGTATACCCTCACATGCAGTCAGTATAAATACAGCTACTTCAGTATGCAACTTTTCGATGGTAAGATATCGTTGCGATCGTAGAGAATACTGGACTAAAAAGAGAACATATGGATTAAAATCAGGAAGACTGCATGAAAGCGGGTATACTGAGCTTAAGTTTGGGATACTTCTACTTAATATATGGCTTATTATAAGGAACAAGTGCAATTGTTTGATGTAAAGAGGCTGATTTAAATGTACGTTCCAAACAATAGCATTGGTGCTGAAGCATTGTGTTTAATACATCTAGTATGGCGTGTGTACTGCTTGTTCTACACAATCAGCCTATTGGGATCAGATATGTGGCAAGCATATTGCACGATTTTACATATTCTTTGCCAGATTAGGTATTAAAGTGATTCTGTACATTGCGATTTAATTTTGGTTATTAATTAATTTTCTTTTATGAACGTTGTACTTTTACGGTACATAGCTTACTTTGGACGAAACGTAATTGTGTAATAAATGTAAATAATTTTTATTTCATTTGTTTTCATTA
The DNA here is from genome assembly GCA_026260075.1 of Sisor rabdophorus. NCBI lineage: Eukaryota > Metazoa > Chordata > Actinopteri > Siluriformes > Sisoridae > Sisor > Sisor rabdophorus. Next base: position 7,064,958 of record JAOTQW010000038.1, on the reverse strand, counting down.
AAGAAATGTTACCTACCGTCGCCTTTAATGTACTGCTCTCTGTTTTTCCTCAAACACTTCTCATTATTCGGTACACGACCTGGAGAATAAAAAATATTTATTTATGTTAAGTTTGCTTTGAGTTTTGAATATCGCAAAAGCAAGCATCACATAAAGAAAAAGCTCACGTGTTTGTAACAAATCGATTAACATCCTCAAAATCGAAATGTGTTTTTTTTTATTCAACAGTAATGTATGTTTAAATGCAGGTTGAAATAAACTGACACAAGCGATTCTACACAAAGAGTAGCTGGCCAAAATATTTAGCAGTCATAAGCCTTTTGCGTGACCTTTGGCTTCTCAAGCCATAACTCACTGATTAATGAACAACGGACGGAAGGTGCTTAAGTAAGTCACACTGAAATCCACACCACACAAGTTTTTCCTTCTGGGTTTTAAAACCAAAAGAGCCGTGAAGATGAGATATTTAAACTTTTCTCCAGACCTCTGTCGTCAAGCTTGATGCGCTGTTCTTCAGCGAATGAGTAAAGATTTGCAAAACAAGAAAGATAGTGGACCTACGCTAACAGTACAACCTTTAGAGGCTTAACAGCATTGAAATGCAGTAGACTTTTGCTGAACCTCTAAGTTAAAGGCTTGCTTGAAGGGATAAATCCTCTTGTATCTGTTGCTTAACATGGTTTGCTTTTATCAGCCTACAATGTTTTCGCCCACGCATTGTTACGGTAAGTTTGGTAAAAATAATGGCACAATAGCTTGTTAAAATAATGATCTATGAACTCAAGCTTATGCATTCTTATAGCGCTCTGATGGTGTTAAATGTAGTGCAGTTAATATTCTGTCAAAAAAAAATCTTTAAACCTAATATTGGTCATAATATTGTGTTGCTAAATAATGATCAGCTGTTGCGTAAAAAATAATTTTACCGCGCAATGCCTAAATCTTTTAGGAAACTATGAATAATATTAACAAATGTAAAACCGTGGACAAATTACTCCACAACAAAGGTATCCGTAATTTGTATAAGCTTCAAGAACTGTGTTTAAACGCTTTTCCTATTTTTTAAATTAATAATTATTGGTCCCGAAACGTTTATACAATGTTTGTGTAACTATAATATAGGGTTATGTATGTGCTTAAAAATCATACAAATTTATATTGTATATAACTATATATATTATATACAATGCAAGTACTAGTGGTATTGATAGGCAAATGCTTTAAAAATAAACACTTTAATTTTAAAAATATTATGCGTTTAGTTTTAAATCATATATGTATTCAAGTCTTCTGAAGTGTGCTTCATTAATTTCACATCTCTAGATAAACCCAAAATATAACTATGGAATTGATTTAAATACTATAACGGTACTGCTTAACAATGCATATATAACCTAAACCAAATATATCATGTCTTACATTACTGTGCGTATACGACAACAAATTGATTTACGATCTTACAGGCTATGAGGCAGAAAGAGAGGTTGCAGAAGTGTCTCTTTTTTTTTATTTTGTATAACAAAAGCTATACGACTCAGTTTCAGTTATATAAGTATGAAAAACGTTGAAGCTAAACTAGAAATTGCATAGAAAGTCTCTTAGTCTCTTCAATAATTTTATGAATTTTTAAAAATTACACTTGCTTAAGTTTAATGATCCAGAGATGTTAATAAAAATTCTTTTGCACTGAAAGTTTAAATAATTGTTTGCCTTGTATTCCATGGTTAAAGGTTGCGTTTTGCCATGCAGTTGCTTACCTGTATATCAATTCATCAGTCTCACTTCTTACTTTTAGTACCTATCCCCGTAGCACTTCGAATATATCCTTTACTCTTTGTCTGTGCGCGGCAAAGTCCTAAACCAAATCTTGCGCTTTTCCAAACATTTCCATATACCGATACAGACAGTATTCCCGAAAGAATGGAAGCCACTCACTCAACTACCAATAAAAGACCAAGCAGGTATCCTTATTCCAAAAACGAAATATTGCTGGCAGTATACCTCCCACTGGAAAAAAGAAAAATAAACGTTTACAGAAGCTGGGTCATTGTTCTAGTCAACATTGCGATATTGGCGTTTCAGAAAGTGTTATCATGACAAATAAAGGCGCTGCCTTAAAATACGAGCATATTTGTTCACGTGATCTGTATAGTAGATTGTCCTGATTGAGGGTGCTACTCCAACCAAGCTCTACCCCACAAACGCATGTTAAAAGCAGGATTGCTGCCATTCAGTGTACTTCAGTGCGTCCACCTTACTAATTAGAAGTGATTTTCAAAAGCATTTCTATTTTTTTTAAATTCTGTCTCTATGAATGTATGCTATAATAATTTGCGCCATCATTGGATTATGTATCTTATACAGCAAAAAATGAAAATACATGTTATTCGTTAAATGTGGGTGTAAACGTTATTATTTATTTATTTATCTTTTTAATGTATTTATAATAGTTTATAAGCAAGCTCCGAAATATTGTTTGACGATTATGGCCCAGGCATTGACAGAAATCTATGACCCCGTCAGCCAGGGAAATTCATCAAAATCATTACAAGCCCTGTTACTTTTTCTCCCATAACAGCATAATGTAAAGTATAACAAGCATTTAATTCAACGACTTTTGCTCGTAATAATAGTAATGATAATGATAATGATGATGATAATAATAATAATAATAATAATAATAATCATGTAGAGGATATTTTCTCTTTGTTGTGTCCGGATTGTTGTGGTCACAGAAAAGTAGGTTATAATTTATTGTATAAAAAATGGTTAGATAAACCTATGTTTATTTGTGCTGTCTGATTTTATTTTAAGGTTGCCTTAAAATTTTTTAGTGTGGATTAGTCAAAGCAGCGATGAAGATCCAGCGACGTGGGAACGTAGCCGAACACGCTTGTCCTGATGAGAGAATGCGAGCGGTCTCCGTTTGCAGCATATGTTCATGAAGCAATAAAAGTGAAGGATTTACGGTCCTCGGCCGGCCCCCAACAGCCTTTCGCCCTTTCAAGAATTACTGACCATGATTTACAGCAATGCACATCTCCGTCATCTCTTTCTAACCATTGCCATACTTGTATTTTAACAAATAATAAATTACAAATTAAATTGTATTCGATTATTTGTGTATTTGTATGTGTGTGATTGTCTGTGAAAATAAATTTTCACATGTTTATTTAAATTTACATACAGACGAAATTAAACTATTTAAAAACAGTTAATGCTCAATTTCTTATGTTTTTATTACCTTAAATACACAACGATGGATAAATCGCCAAAACTAAACCTGGATCTACGTGAATTATAAATCATTAAGTGGCCTTTTGTACTTGATGTAAATGTTTTCCCTATAAATTCAAATTTGTTAATCCGCTAGTCGTAAAGTGATATAATAACCAAAACAGCGAGTAACCAACTGCAATGGTCTGTTATTTATATGTTAAAATTAAACGTTATGGTAACGATTTATGCACAAATACTATAGCCTTGCTTTTCTCCCGGACTCCTGTCTGTCTCCAAAGAAGCTTCGTGCATTTATCAGTGGGCGCTATTTATCATAATTCTGACAGATATGTTAACTTTATCTTATTAATAATAAAAAAAAATCAAATGATTACATACCAAGCCTCCATTAGTTGAAATGCTGTGCAAATATGCTGGTTATAGTTGCCGAGGGTACCGAACCGTTTGGATATTATTTTCTTGGATCCCTTCAGTTTTCAAGTCTGATAGAGTCCTTGCGATTAATGACGACGCCGTGTTTCTAAGGGGACGTGCTGCATTAATTATTTAGACAGTCACGTGATCAAACTGGAAAAAAAAAAAGATATAGAACGGAAGCATATAGTCGCCGAGTTCTATCTTCGGATGTCGACAGCGCAGTTTAATATATCTTGAAGAGCTGTCTAGCTTGGCGAAGACATTTTCTGCGAACAGCTGGAAATCAAATATGGCCGTTTGAACACCATTGAGGGAGCGGCGCTAGTAGTCAGGGCAGTGTCACTACAAATGGTACTGCCTATGGCTTCTATTTATTGTATTAAGATATATTGATCAGTGTTTAACCGCTGTGCGTATTCAACTAATGGAAAACTGCTGCTCGTTCTGTAGAATCCAGCAGCTGGACAACATGATGTATTTAGTATTCGTGTTTGGAAAAAATATTAGATTTGATATATATTTTCACATCGCTTTGGATATGCTCAGGGCGACATTTAGGTACAAAACATTTTATTGGCAAAGTTATCCTTTTAAAAATTGATTCCTCACACGCATTCGGAACAAACATTAGGATATTGAGGAGCAAAAATGATCAAAATAGAGCTATGGCTAGCACAAAAAGAAATGGATAAATGAGCTCTCTCTCCCCAACCACAGTCAGAAGACAAAGCACACACACAAACACACACACACACACACAATATTACTATAAATGTTTAAGGTCTACTACTGATAGGATCGGGCGTACAATCACTAGCATCATCAAGCCAGCTACCACCACTGGGCCCCAAGCAAGTCCCTTAACACTAACTAATTCTAGGGCAAAAACTTACGAACTTGCCATTTAACATGAATAATAGAAAAATGTGCAAAACTTACAAGCGTGCATAAATGAGCTCTCTCTCTCTCTCCAACCACAGTCAGACAATATATATGGCACACACACATACAAATATACAAATGTATTCGTACCCCTGCCTTTTGTCCTATGCGTGCTGGTATAGGATCCAGCAGATCCCAGTGACCCATAATAATAAGTGGGCTAAAAGATGAATGAATGTTGTAGTGCTGATAGGATGGTCGTAGTTTAAATCCCTAGCACCATCAAGCAACCTATCAATGCTGGGCCCCTAAGTAGGGCCCTTGACCATCCACTGTGTGTGTGTGTGTTTACGTAGTGTGTTGGCACGTGACACATTTAAAGAGCGAAATATTTGGTAGAAAATAACTCGGCAGTGTTCAAAAACCTAAATCTTATTAGTAAGTCAGCATTCTTTTCTTCTGATTCACATTATGCACTTGGTGATTTCTTGTTAGTTTGACTTAGCAATAATATTAGTAGTATCGATTATATATACCGTATATAACGATTTTAGCGATTTTTCTAAAATGTATCTATTCTATGCACTACATTGGTCTAAAGAAGTGTCTAAGCGAGAAAGGCCTGTCTCTCAGGTCAGAGGTTTAGAGGTCAGTGTTCGCGACTGAAAAGCGTCTAAAGGCAACAGAAACGCTGTCCTCTGGATGAACCTGCCCGCGAGGCCTTTGACGAACGTCTGTGTAAAATACCTTTTCAGACATCTCAACGTGAAGACTTGGGGCAGAAGACGTCTTCGCAATGCGTGAGCGCCTCGCGGTTTTGTTTAGGAAAACAAAGACATCACAATAACAGTAGAACAGTCAATCTTTAATCACGACGTGAATAGCTCTGCTCACACTTTCCTAGCAGAGCTAAGACAATCTTTGTTGCTTAAATAAAAATTTTAAACAACAAACTATACACATTGTTATTGCAACACATTGGGTTTTCGCGGTCTGAGGAGAACATTTTCTTAACAAATTCTATTATTCGTTTACTTGAAAATATGCTCGTAGAAAATATGCACCAAATACTGAATAGACTGACTGAAAATGGTTTTGCTTTTCAGAATTCAAATAAAAATGTAAAAAAAAAAATCACCTTTCAGCATTCTCATTCTGGCGTTTAATAAATAAAGAAATGAGAATGTAAAAAAGTTTAGCTAAAACCCAGAAGTACGTGAAACAATAAATGAGCTATTATTTAGGAATTTCTGATGACATCTGGAAGACAGATATACAGCTGCTTTAATTGTACATTGTTTACAAAACTGTCAAGTGAGATTTATAGCCGTCAAGATATCCAATACTATAGTCAACAAAGTAAAATAGATTTCAAATGCTGCGCTTCCTGTTTAAGACTAATTTTCGGAGAAATAGTTATTCGGTCCATCCAATATTATAAATGTAATAGTTTATATCGAAAAACAAAACGAATGGGTTGATTAGCCTTACCCATAAAGCAACTATTTTTGGCGTTTTTACACATCGATATGAAAATTTGTTTTTATAAAACAAATATTTCTGTTTGCCGTTTATTTAAATAAAAGCGAATATTTTCTAGGACATATATCAATAATCTAAACATTTTAAATCAAACTGTTTAATACGTATGATCTAAAATCCTAAATCATTGCTTAGTTTCCAATTGTTTAATCGAATGTATTAAAAGTCATAATGCATTAAGGAGAGTGATTATTACACGAAAATTATAATTGTTATAAGAAAAATATATATATAAAATCGAGAGCCCCCTCGCTTTCACATAGACATTTTCATTTTTTTTAATTTAATATATAATTTTTAACAGCCCATGAATAATTTTGTATGCCCTCTTATAGTCCAATATTTGGATCATATATAATACAATATTTAGGCCTCATTTATTGCAACAATTCATACTGCGTTTTGTAGCAATTTGTGCTTCTCCTTATTAATTCATCAATGGACGATCGGAATGTCAGGATTTAAAAACATGCAAAGACAAGCAAAACAATGTCTATCATACAGAGTTCGTTTGTACTTCTGAGTAAGACGCTCCATTTCTTTTATAAAGTTGTAATATCTGTTTGGTTGTCCTTCTGTGTTTGTTTTGCAGCCGGTGCCGACCTTCCCTTCGTGTTTGGCAGTTTGTGGTCTTTTTTCCATTTCATTCTTCGGTTCTGAAACCAAATTTTAATTTGTCGCTCAGAAAGGCAAAGTGTATGCGCTATTTCGATGCGACGCCGTCTGGTTAGGTATCTGTTAAAATGAAATTCCTTTTCAAGTTCTAAAACCTGCTGTCTTGTGTAGGCTGTCCGCGAGCGCTTGGGTTCTGCTCCTGTGAAATCTGGGTTCACTGAAATAGACAAAAACACACTTGGGTGAGCAAGTAAACCCAACTGAGAATACCAGCCCTACTTTAATATGACAAATATGCCTCTGAATGAAGTCTTCCAAAACTTACCAGTTAAATAAAAATAATGTAAATAGTAAATCAAATAGGAATTTACCTTAATTCTATTGTTTTCGGTTGAAAAATTTCGTTAGCCCACGTTTGCGTTTCAATATTGTTAAGGCGCCCATTAAAGCCAGAGGCCCTTTCCCCTCAGCAATAAAAATTTATGACTAGTGTAATTGGCAGCCAATTCAGAGAAACCTATAAATATTTCACCAAATAATTTTGGTGTCTCAAATGGGCCTAATGGAATTCAACAAGACCTAAAATAGACAGGAAAAATAATCTTACCCGTGGTAACATGGACTTTCTTCATCCAGGGATAAACTATTGCAGGTTGTTTTGATTGTATCCCATTTTGATATTTTGTGGTTTGTTGTTGGTCACATGTCCTCGGACCGGATATTTGCATCGGAGAACACTGCTCGTTTTGAGTGTGAAAAGATTCGGGATGGCTGCCTTGTCCCTGCACATGACCTCGCGGTTGTAGTGTTGAGCCCTGCACAGTGTTACAACTGTAGGGTTGTTCCGTGTAGTTTGACCGTGAGTAGATCCCTGGATGCTGGTAATCAGTGTCCTGCGATGAACCGTAGAATTCAGATCCCCGCTCCGGTATATAGCTGCTTTGTGAATACTCCTCGCATGGAGGAAATTTGGGATCCACATACTTGGAGTTTACCATGTACGAACTCATGGCCATTAATTTCTGAAGGTAGAAAATACTAATTTTTCTCGAGTTGTCTTTTTTCCTCCTTCGATAAAGCCCTCCTACTTGCTGTCAACTGAATAAAGTTAGCCAGCCATGTGACTGGATCTGGCCAATCGAGGTGAAGGCAGTCCATTAACGGGTACGAAGCCGTACAAATTTAACAAAGTTTGCATAATTTCCTTAGTTGAAATTGATTAGGCAGACAATTTAATTTGGTTGCATTTCTAATCCAAACAAAGATTGAAAATTAACGTTGAAATTAACACCTTTTACTATATACATTCTCTCAGGACCCAAAAGAAACAAGCGTTCTGAGCATATTAAAATCCAGAATCATACAAAAATGCGCAGTCCACACGCCCACAGTATCATAGTTATTTGTTTATTATTGAAGTTTAATATTCAACCATACAAATCAAACTCTACCCAGAGTTTCTAGCTTGCAAACCTATAGAAAATACAATGCACACTCTGCCACAAAAAGGCGAATAAAGCCAGTAAACAATTGACTGAGACCGTCTTTGTGATGAAGAGGTCATTCAGAAGTTACAGGAGTCTCATCGCCCTATTGGCCCTCTTTCAGAGGCTTCTAAGAAGCGTTGTGGATGGTCTTCATTGCAGTATACCAATCAATAATCAAACACCAAATACCACAACCGAAAGGTGGAAAGGTTATGGTCACGCAAAGAAGCTAAAGCTTTGCACTGGTAACCCCAAATGGAAAAAAGTACATTAGCTTGAATGTTGTGCCTTATATATATATGACGGGTTGTCTTGATTTACTTTCTAATCACGTTGTGTGCAAAGTGCTTTTCAAAAAAATGTGATATCTTTAGCTCTGACTTAAATCAGTATACATTTGTTACATGGTATATAT
>JAOTQW010000038.1:7035927-7046088 GCA_026260075.1 Sisor rabdophorus | reverse complement strand
CACGCACGCACACACACACACACACACACACACACACACACACACACACACACACTGAGAAAGGGTAAAAAGGAGACTAAACAGAGAGAGAGAGAGAGAGAGAGAGCATGCCTTCCTATTTATAGAAAAAATTGAGTTTATATACTTCGATTTAAGTTATCTTTTCGACTTATGGTTTATAATGTTTCCTTAAACTTTGTTGTTTTACAAAAATTCTTATGTATTATTTACATAAAAATGTAAAAATACTAGCATATTAGTTATGTTTATTGTGCATATTAGGTATATTTGTTAGGTACTTGTGCTTTTAATAAAATTAAATAAAATTCATTTTAATTGTATAGCACGTTTAACAATGGACCTTGTCTCAAAGCAAATTTACATAAAAAAATAACAATCCACGATAAAGTGTTTTAAAAAGGTTAGTACAAACATTTTATTATATTTTTATATAATTGTTGTTGATGTATTATCCTAAAAACTATTCAGGATCTTATACTATTTTTTTGTAAAGTAAATATTATAATACAACCGGGTATAATTGTGTGCTAGCGTTGTCAATAATCTAGTTACCGTATTTTAAATTTAGTTGTGAAAATATCAACAAATATTCGTACATTAGTACGTAGTACGCAATTTACATATACAGAAGTGCTAAACAGAACAATATATTCGTGCCATATTACATTCAGTTGCTTGTATGTGTTTGTTTTTTGTGGAAAAAGTGGTTAATATTTCCAATGTTTTTTTAATAGCTTATAAAACACAGTTTACACACAATCTGCTACCGTGACAAAAAATTTATTACATGATACATGCCACAAACATGCACTAGACGTACATACTTTAATATTACATACCACATTTAATTTACAGAACATATTGAAATGGTAAGATTTTACATTAATGAACACGTTCTTCTCGAAGATGATGGGTAGTCCACTTTTCACTTAAAAACGGCAACTGTGCTTTCAGATCCAAAGACATTTTTACATAGAACTTCACTTTTTGTCCCAAATGAAAAACACACAAAGAATGTGAGTTTTTGTCACGTATCATAATTTAAGACCACCTCATACCCTGTAAAACATAGTGGCTATATACACGGGATACTTTGATTAATAATTACTTAAATACCGTCAAGTAACTACAATAAAAACGTATTTGACGTATAGCAACAATCACAGTATCTGAACGAGAAAAAAGGGAAAACTTCGAATGGTCAACAGCATTATTTTTAACATCATGTTTAGACATTGGGAGGCAAACAGAGCATCGAATTCAATGCTTGCACTGGTTTGCATGTTCACGAAAAGGTGAGATTTGAATTAAGTTCCCTAATTCGGTTTTCTCTGCTCATCTTCTTCAGCTTCATCCTGCGGTTTTGAAACCAAATCTTCACTTGTCTGTCGGTGAGGTTTACGCTTTTACTGATCTCTAGTCGGCGCTCTCGAGTCAGGTACATGTTGAATAAAAACTCTTTTTCTAATTCCAAGGTTTGGTGCTTTGTATATGGGCATCTCTTTTTTCTACCACTTTTTGCAGTTAACCAGTTGCTTGTCGGTGTATCCGTCTTGCATTCTGTAAAACAAATACATATACAAATAAAATCAAGACAAAATTACCGTTACCGAATTAACATGGATCAGATGTCTGACAAATAATAACTGAATAAAACTGAACTAATAACCTGCTATTCATATATATAAACAAATACTGCAATTATCCAATTTTTCTGTTGCAGGATTTAATCAGTTTTTTTTTATTTGTGTAAAAAAAAAAAAAGAATCAAACCTAGGGAAAAAAAATCTCAAATGGCTATAGACTTCTCGCTCTGCTATACGTTTGCACAAATCAGTTTAAAAAAAATACAATTTAATAAAGTTATATAAATATAAATAGATACAACTTTAGAATTGTATAGCAACATTGCCACATTTGCAAGTTAAAGAAAGTAATAAAGGCAGGGAGACTTTAAAGGGACCGCAACAAAAGGTAGGCTGTTTAATGTTAGCGCGCGGGCACCGTTTCCTGTAAAGTCTTTTACTGCAACCCGAGTAAGCCTCTCATTAAACATTACGACTTTCGGGGTTGTTTGTGTTTTATATTGGGTTTTATGATGCTGCAGCGTTCGTGTTACAGCGCGACGCGATTAAATCTTTTTATTGTACCAACCTTTCGCTTCCTTGTGTGGCAATTCCGGGCTGGAGACAGGCGCCTCGGCAGTGTTACTCTTCTCCTCCTGAGAGCTCGCCCTGTTGTTCGGACTCGGGCTGCGCGTCTCCTCCTCCTCAATCTCCTGCACCTTTTTTTCCGCTTCGACAAAGGAGTGCGGCTTGGGAGTTAACCGGTTCAACTGCATCAAAGTGTTCGAAGTGCTGGTCTCGTTGCTATAGTCCTGGCTTTTAGCGGTCGTGTATGTTTGGCTCAATCGGAAATAACCCGGGACCGGAATTTCGGGACCGTCCACCGAACACGCTTCGGAGATCAGATTGGAGTACGCGGGTATCTCGGACGAACTGACCTTTGCTCTCTTGTCGGAATACATGCAGCAATTGCTCTCTTCTTTTATATTCTGGGAAAATGTGCATGTGGGCATCTGGTTAGACGCTTGGTCTATTCGACAAGATCTGTTCGGATCTACCCAGTTATCAAGCTGAGGTATGTACGAGTGCACGTTCATGCCAATATTTTGGTGGTTTACTTCCCCCCGTTTGCCCAGAGACGGCAAGAGTCCACAGGTTTGCATCCCATAACTTCCCAATTCTGCACTGGATGGCATATACATGTTGCTGCTGGAATAGAAATTGTCTGTTCTGCAGGCCCCAATTAAAGAATCTACCAAAAACGTATTAGTAGTGGGAGAACTGTTGGGATAGGACATTTTGAAGAGATTTTAAAGAAGAGAGAGATATCCTTTGTAAGCTGACATATCTAGCAAAACAATCCCGCGTAACCTGGAGGGTCTCTCTGCAACCACATGACTATCTCACCAATGAAATTTGAAAATGGCCTTGAGACGCAGGCTCTACTCTGTCACGTGTGCTTACCGACACATGATTTGGAGACTCAGACGTGGTCAACAGCGACACCTAGAACACGGACTTGAAATTGGTTTCAAGACGGACAAAGGCGAAAGCTGTTTTAAACAATCCTATCTGATCTTCATGCATAATAAAGAAAACCAGAATGCGACTGTGCCCTTCTATGTGTATTGCTCTGTAATAAGTAAAGTTGGCTTGTAAGCACACATTTTTTTCCTGTAAACTCCTTTATTAAGTATAAGTTAAATATACATTGTTAGCTAGGTAATATAATTGGCGGTGAATTTCTATGAGCTGTCGCTATAATTATGTCATTAAAAACATTGTCTTTAAACAGGGTATTATTATCTTATTATCTAACTTTCATAGTTCAGTAGGTCACTGTTTGCGGCTTTTATTATTAAAAATGTATCTGTAAAATACACCTGCAAAAGCCGATTTCTATGGCCTTCTTCTTCTGGAAGTCTTTTTTTTAACTAGAGGCCTGGCCCAAAATAAAGAGATATATTTACGAATTCCTTTATCAGTATTAAACGCCCACTTCACTTCCACGTCTATTTAAAACAGTAGCAGCTACAGCAACTAAACGGAAATGTCTTTATATGTATATTTTATTCTTTAAAAAATATTGCTTTTAAGCTCACACATCACTCCCAATATAAGTACTAAAAATAGCATTTTAAATATATAGATGCATTGTGTATTTGAAAGGATGTATATTTTATATAAATTTATATTAATTGTCGGTTGTACATTTAAAGTATTTGAGAGCAGACGAATAGTAAATTCGCTAGTTATATTTATCATTGTGATATAATGAATAATCAAGTTTAACAGTTATCATTTAACAATAGTGAAATGCTTGAAATGTCATAGTGAAAAAAAGAACTTATAATCATAGAAATGTTTTTTTTTAATTTTAATGTAAGTTTAAAACGTATTCTTAAATATGAATAATTAACCAATTTTATGCCATATAAACCATATCAAAGCCAAAGGCATGTTTTGTTTTGCCAATTTTCATATATATTTTGATATTTTAGAAATTAAAATAATAAATGTTGAAGATTGCACGTCTTTATTGAGAAACCGAGAAAACGTAAAAAAGCTTAAACAAACTCGACATATTTATCGTTTACCGTCTTGGTTTGTCAATTGTATACAATAGTGCAACTGTTGTTTTGTACTAAAACATAACAGCACAATAAAAACAAATACTCTAACAATAATTTAAAGTTTTGCCGTGCTTTTAATTTTCACTGATGTAAATGTTTTAGGTCTCTTTGTACATGTTAAATTAAATGTTTGCGTCAAATTTAGATAATATATCGAGTAGCTAAGCCGTTGACAATATTTTAATATAATTAATAGGCTATACTTGTGCAGCAACCTTACGATTGATAAACTATACATTAATTAACTAAAACATCTTTTAATAAAAAAATATTTATTTATAACATCTCTGAAGTTAATTGTTAATTTGATTAAATAAACAAAATAGTTGTGTCTGTGGAAATTATTTTTTATGAACACCCCTAATTTTATAGACAGCAATAAAATCTCATACAAAAATGCTTTTGCCGTTTGGTTTGATACCTTAAAATATATGCACCCTATATTATATCTATGTACATAGTATGCTATAAATGTTGTGTTCTATAAATTTATGCTAAATATAAAAAAAGTAGCTTGTGTGAAATTTCATAAACTTCAACGTTACAAAAGGCTTTCTTCCAAGATCATAGTCATTGTTACATTCGGAACACTTGTAAAACACAGTGCATCCTATAAAACCGTTATAAGTGTGCCCCCAAGTGGCCACTGAGTATACTAACCTTGTTACTAACCGAGTTGGACAGAATTGAGTAGTATGTTTAGAATTTTGTGCACAATAAGCACCCTATAGATAACATCAATGTTAACGTTAACAGCCATGAAATTGTTGAATAATTTCGTTTGGATATCATTTTTTTCCACAGTAGCTTGTGTTGCATTGTGGCAACTACATTTATATCGTTTATGACCCAATGAGCAGATACTTAAATGAGTATCTTTTTTATAATTGAAAAGGCGTCTTTTTGCTCTGACTCATTTTAAATAAATAAATAAATAAATACGTATTTTTTTAATTGTTTATGTTATTACATGCATAAATACAATAGTTACCACATTAATATTTAGACGTAGTTAAATCCATTAAAAATCGTTCCTAACAAAATTCTAAAAATGTTGTCTGGCCTACTTTAATTGCAAAGAAAGAAACAATATAAGCCTCTTCTTTGGTATAAGTATGAAAATACATTGCATGGTTTGTATAGATTTCTTTTTGTAGGGAGCATGTTAAGCATATTTCAGAACAACAATTAAGCGTCTTTTTAAAAAGGAATGTTTTTTTCTTTTTCTTTTTTTTGCACTGAACATTATTTTCGTCGCAAAAACAAAAAACTCATGCCAAAACTCATGTTTCGGTGATATATATGAATGCGTATTTCTGTTATCAGTATACTTTAATTAATTAGCAAGTGTTTCGAAATACGGCGATGTATTTAGATTTTTATTTGTATTATTATTTTTGATTGAAGATCTGTATTTTTGTTCTGATTAGCGTGTAGCACGCTAAGGAATGTCTTGGAAGAAGGGTAATGCGTCGCGGCCATGTTGACTCATGCTGCAGTGTTTTATTTCTCGGAGGGCGTAGTTTCTCATCAAGAACAACAAAAAAGGCGCCGTATACTTTACAAACAGGTTAAGGGTGGCGACCTTGACATTACAGAAGTTCAGTCCTGATTTAAAAAAAAAATTGTATCTACTTTGCTGCACACTTTCCTATAAGATAGTAAGCCCATATAAACCAGTCGCTGGTAGTTTAGTTTTACAAAGGGCACAAATGTCACAACCGCATCGATGATGTGATGTTTTAGAATGTATCACATTTACTGACCAGTTGCTGATTTCACTATTATCTTTGCTCTACATCCCATAAAACAGGGAATAAATAAATAAAATACGTACAATGCGCAGGGTTTGGGCCCAACTTCGCATTTGGACTGGTAAGAGGGTACAATAGCCCCCAATTTAGACCTTTACAGCTAGACTTTATTGTACTGTCTAGACGCGGTTCAAGGTTTGGTAAACACCCTTAGTGTAAAAGAACAAAACGTAGATGCGTCTGGCTTAAGTTGGGCATATAAAGCTTTTCACGCGTTTAGTCCTCGTGATGATTTTGTTTCTGCACCTTGAAGAGTCGATAAACTACTATTTTACTATTACATTGATCGAGAAAGGGTAAAGAAGTTTATTTATTGGATATGCTTACATGCGTATTTTTGCTTTTGGTATGTTCAAAACAAATATATTCAATAAAAAAAATAACATTAATCACATTGTCTCACGCAACATACAAGCCATTAATTAGAAGTTGAAATGATTCTGGAATATTCACATTTATTTACTACAACACATGGCATGCTACCGAAAAACCCATACACAATTCTAAACTAATGAAAACACGCATTGATTATTATAATGAAATTTAAATTGTTTTTTTGATAATTGTAATTGTAGTAAGTTACGTAGAGGTGTACCATGAGAATCCCAATAAATAAAAAGATACAATATTATTACGTTTCTGTAGCAATCCACAATAAACAACAACATGTGAAAAGATTGTCGAACATTCGGTACCATTCTGTCTTAGAATATTTGCGTGTTGTGAGTATTATTTTCACAGAGGTATGAGTTTATTGTTGCAATATGCTACCAAACGTTTTTGCATAGATAAATGTACGCATCAACAGTCCAACAGTACAGCTTTCGTAACTGTTCCATAATCCGGATTCGTCAAAGCCATGAGACTGGTCTGCAAAAATAAACAGATTATTTTAAAATAAAGGGTTTCCAGTAAAGTATTGAAGACGATCTCGGTTGAGCTTTTTTTCTTTCATCCTTCTGTTCTGGAACCAGATCTTCACTTGTCGGTCTGTAAGGTTTAGCATTCTTGACAACTGAAGGCGCTTCTCTTTGTTTATGTACACGTTGAAAAAGAATTCTCGTTCAAGTTCTCGGATTTGATATTTTGAATATGGGCATCTCTTTTTTCTGGACTTTGTACCTACGAAAAGAAAAACATGGCTTAGTTAACTATAGACTTATATAGTAACTCTGCCTTACTTAGTCAGGCAATCGCTGATTGACATTGAAAATTAAGATCGAATAAATATGGACGGTTTCTTCAAACGAATACAAAGAACAAAAATGTTTGCCCATGTATAGTTACACAATGTGTAATTTCCCATCATATAGAGAGCAAAGTAACACAAGTATTACTCGGCAATAAACAAAGCATATTGCGCGAACAACATTACGCAAACAAGCATGGAAACCTTCGGCTGGTTGTAGGCCTAGTTGTTTATTCCAAGTAACTCGTACCATTCTTTAACAAACCCTTGATTTTCTGTCAAGACAGACCAGCGTTTTAACATACATTTCTTAGTCCAACAAACTCCGTGTACTAGAAATAGACAGACGATTGTCTACAGCACAGATTATATTACAGGTAGTTGTATTTATTTTGCATAAGAACATCAATTTGTAATTTATTTCAGAAATGCAAAACACGTCACTATTATTCGAGTGCGCCCCAGGATTGCTTTCTCCTCGTATTGTTTTTACAACAGCAAAGCGGTATGTAAAAACCTGTGCATGCTTATAAAGCCGCATATAAAAACGAACTGACAACGAGGTGTAGCAGCTTTAGCGGCGTTAAATGTGGGTACCTACTTGAGCCGCTGGTCTTCCCCTCTTCGCACGGAGATTCTTCCTCTGTGGTTTCAGCGTCTCTTTTTGTCTGATCTGCGCTATCTGAGGACACTTTATCACATGCGACATCTCTGGGGACAGTATGCTCAGTCTTTTGTCTGGAGGACTCAGGGTTGGGCTTTCCACCGTTAGCAGTTTCAAAAAACTGGTCGAATCCTTGAGGAAGTACTCCGTTTCGGCCAACGTTGGTGAAAAAATTGCACGCGGAGTTCGTGCTGCCGTGATGACTATACACAGACTCGTTTTTAAATAACATTTCCCCCCGGTTTGTTGTCTGGAGCAGATCTCGATGCATTATTTCGTCCGTTGAATAGTAAGAAGCGTAATTGCCCCTGTAATGCCATTTGCTCGGGTGATCCAGTCCATAGTCTCTGAAAGCCACTTCTCGAACAGGTTGGACTTGAGTTATATTGGACGAGTATGGAAAATTGACTTGGCACGATGTGGTCTGTGGTAAAAACGAAGACACAGACGAGAAATCAGGCGCCGATACATAATACGTGCAATTCGATAAATACATATTGGACGCGCAGTTACCGCGATCATCGTAGTCCGTCATATCTCGGTTTGACGTTAGAGAGCAGAGACAGTCAACTCCACTGTGTTAAACTTTGTACATCTATTGCACCATAGGCGTGTGGAAAGAAGTCGCGAAGGGAAAAGAATCGGAAACGTAGGCTGACGTGCAATTCATCTTGATCGATACTTGAGGTAATTGTGTCATGTGATCCGGTAAAGAAATTACCATATATCAATATCAGTCATTAGAAACTGTCTCGAGCAGCCCACAGGCAAAAGCACACGGCAAATTATTGGTTGCCTGGATCTTCTGAAACTCCCCATGTGCATAAACATGGCATTAGTGAACTATGCGATACCTGAAGTCCTAGATTACCTAGAAGAGACTTTGCCCTATTACAGATAACAACAAATTAAGTAATATTTATGAAATTTCTTTACTCAAGCGACTTTTACCAGTTTTTCTTTTCCCAGGTACATACGTCTACAAAATTAAAAAGCTTTATTTAAAAACAAGATTAGACCTATATTTTTATACTTCTACTGGATATTTTAACAATGATGAAAATTGAATCAAAACTTCTTTTTCAACAACTAGCCTCCTGTTCTTTGTCTATTTATTGGCATCGAGTTTTTTTTCGCGTTGGTTGTTAACAGTACCTCACCCTGCATTATTATTGTAGTACTCTGGCTTTAAAGAACAATCTAAGAAAGACGGTTATACGTGTTTTAAAGGTACAAGCAGACTACCTGTTTAATACACATAAACATTTTTATAACATTTCAAAATAAACCAAAATGCTTGCTAAACAAAAATAGCGCAAAAAAACCCCAGGCATATGTAGACCATATCATTAAAGAAATTGCATCAACACCAAAACTTATTTTACTGCTAGAACCAATACCAATACCAATACCTATATATATATATATATATATATATATATATATACTTACCTTAGCGTTTTAGTGAATTTTGAATTCATACTCTGCTTAATAGTTTTTGTCCAAGGTTGCGTCGTAACAACTAAGCAGAGAAAAATACGCTTAAACAGAAACTCCGCTGGATTCACACTGCCAAGTCCAACAAAAAAATTCTGGCTTTGAACGTCTGAGGCCTGAAAGGCAGCCGGCAATCGAAAACAACCGTCCACACTTAAATCATTTTATTGCTCAGCCAAAAGGATGAGCATAGGTTTTACTGTCTTCAGTTTGGTGGAAAAAATCGTAGATAACACTTAAACGCAAAGAAAAATGTATTATCACAATATATCATATATAATTGTTAATGTTATTAAAACTTCTCAATAGTAACCAAAATGTATACAGTTTTGTTTAAAAAGCATTCTTGTACCATTTAATTGTAACTTTAGCTCAATTTCTGTTTCGTTTATTGAATGTATCTCAATTGAATAGAAAGCATGCAACGTGTAGCTTAACTGATTATCTACTAATTTCTAAGCTAGCAATCATGTAAGAAAATACAAAATATACACGCACAGATCCACATTTTATTTGACTAAGCACCATCTTATTAAAAAAAAGAACACAGGCTAAGGAAACTACAGCTACCTCGTTGGCATAAATTTCTTAAACAATACTTCAATCGGTAAAGGGCTTTAGAGTTACAGAACGATTTTGATGAATTATACTAAAAGCGTCGTAAAAAAGTTTTATTTGTGAAAAAAAGTTTTATTTGTGAAATGTCTAAAATAAAATTACAAATCAAAGTTGAATTTCTTTAAAATAATAAAACAACCCAGTTATTTAATCACAATAA
>JAOTQW010000038.1:7013040-7025700 GCA_026260075.1 Sisor rabdophorus | reverse complement strand
GATAGATAGATAGATAGATAGATAGATAGATAGATAGATAGATAGATCGATAGATGTTGTCGACATGCAGTAGCGTAACTTTGTCACTAGATGGCAATATGAGTCCACATTGTGTAGGTACTGGTCAATTTATAACCGAATACTAATTATATTATAATATTGTGTAATTGGGAGACAATTTTTGATGTAAAGTAAAAAACGTTACCCTACGATACGCTTAGCAACATGGTTATTGATTAGTATTGCTTTCACCAAAATAAAGAAAATTATAAGGCCTGTTTCTGTGGCCTGTAGTTTGTATATAATCCTGTAGTTTTAGTTAGCTAATATTGCACTGACATATAAGTGCAATAAATCCAAAACACGTTTTCTATCAGGACATTTATGCACTTTATAATAGCATTTATGACTACTGCTTTTATGAAGATCACAGCATCGTATCAACAATAAAATACTGCCGAACTTATGGCCTGCATGTTACAATGTTTATTGGTACAACGGTCAATATGTATCGGTTAACCTGTTTATTATATTTAAATAAATGGCAGTTTTTAATTAAATTGTGCTGTCTGAAGCGTATTTTTTTGTAATTTATGTATGTTTATTTTATTTGTAAAAATTGTTGTATAATTGACAATTTAATATCTTGACGGTCATGGCAATGATACCTCTTGTACCAGCATGGCTGCGCTGAAAAGTAACTGCTGGGGGCGCCAAAGAACGCAAAAGCGTTTTTGTGGCCACAACACCCCCAGCCTAACTGAAAGCACGTAATTTTATCACTTATTCCTCACCTTTATAAGCCGTATACTTACTCCATTAGTTCCAGTGCACATTTGATATAAAGCGCGTCTCTAAACATCATATAGATAGATGTTAATTCGCACATTTATTTTTAATTTGTTATAGGTAAGTTATATAAATATACACGGGACAGTATTTTAGTGATCATTCATTTATACATTCATTCATTCATTCATTTATTCATTCACCTTCTATACCGCTTATTCCCAAACTCGGGGTTACGAGGGTCTGCTGGAGCCTATCCCAGCGCACATAGGGCGAAAGGCAGGGGATACACCCTGGACAGGTAGCCAGTCCATCGCAGTCAGTGATCATTAACGTTATAATTCTGCAACCCAACCCATTACACAGATGTATTATGTCCATAAAGTCCATACATTGATACTCAATATTAACTTTTTTTCCCATGTACCAACAACCTATATTTACAACATTGTCTTACAAATATTGTAATATTTATATATAAAAAATAAGTGTGCTACCTGTGATTTCAGTTTTTTATTAAAACATTTTTGTCTTAAATAATAATAATATGCAGAATAAAAAGTTTAAAATCTCCATGCAGTTTACAACATACTGAAGAATGTACAACAAAAAGTAAATTGTTGATTTTAAATAAATGAAATCCTCATTATACAAATCGTATTGGTATTTACCTTACTACCTTTTTTTTTCTTGAACGATGTATTTGTGTACACATAAAATAAAAGCACATGCAATATTTTATATTTATATATAATGTATATAATGTAAAAGAAATGATTTTTTAAAGTGGCATAAAGCACATAAATGCTTTATATGAATAAAACATACATACAAACACAGAAATGTGGGCAGATTTTCTATAAAAAAACAACATTAAAATACGCACGTCGATAGACTGAAAATCTTCAACAATTTTTAGCCCAAAACGTCTGAGTTAAATAATCTACAAACGAGAAAAAAAGAAAAAGCTAGGCAAAGAGAGGGAGAGAGGGAGTGTGAGCAGAAGGGAGGAACAATAGAGAATCAAAGTATAATGATATTCCTAAATGAAGAGGGAAATGTTGCTGCACTCATTTTATTAATCAGACTGTCAATTTCACCCCAGAGGCCAAACCCAGGAGCCATCTAAAGCAGACGCAGATCAGCGACGGGACAGCAACCCCTCTCCTCACTTCTTCCCTCTCCCTCCACCTGGATATGAGCCTTTGCGCGAGCTCAGCCCGACTACATCACTGACAGTCCCGCTTCTATTTATTTGATTATAAACCTGTTACAATAAATGATCATTCGAGAAGCGTTACGAGCAACTTTAACGAAGAAACCGCGAAAGACTTTTTTTTGATGAATGACATTTCGGACCGGATAGGATGCAGGGGTCATTTTGAAGAGTCATTCGTTGCCCGTTCTGGCATCTGTCTGTTTTTTTCTGTCTCTTTCGTTCATTCGATTTGCTCGTAAAGGTGTTATATTATTCAGTACCACCGGTAACAGAGCTGACGGCGGATTAGCTACGCCACAAATTCATCGGAGTACCAGCAGCGCCGGAAGTTGTGTTTTTTCTGAGCTACTTTATGATGGAGAGGATAAGAAAAGAGATGATCCTGATGGAGAGAGGTCTGCACAGCCCTGTGCCAAGCAAAAGGCTGCCGAATCTTTCCGAGTCGAACGGAAACGCTGTGCTCGAGGCCCTTGAAAATTCTCAGCACGCTGGGCGACTGAGCCCAAGAATCACTTCCGCCTCACTACACGCTAGTCTGGGCGACGTACCCAGCAAAGGCAAATTTGAAATCGACAGCCTATTCGGAAACCACCAGGCCAGCGACAACAATTCATCGGCGGAAATCTCGTCCTCGGAAAACAGGAAGAAATCAATTCTGTATCCTGAAGTTTCTACAGACTCCGAAATGAATAGCGATGTGGAAGTGGGCTGCCCATCTCATCGCTCCCCAAGCAGTGTCGGCCAACACAAGGAAAATAATAATAAAGGTAATGCACAATTGCGCGTTATTATGCTTAAATTAAATATCTTGACAATCTATTATTTTAACATTATAGTAGCTATATTTTCTGTCTCAATGCAAAAAGTGTTTTGGCCTAAGTGCACAAAACATTGCAAAACTAGGGCGTTAAAAATTGTTATTATTATAACTGTTATTTCCTGTTAAAAATTGAAAACCGTTAATAAAATGTGGGTTGCATTTTTACGTAATACACATTAAATAAATATGTATGAATTTTATTATATTCTAATATACTTGACAAACGTAGTGGGGTGCATTAATTTTAGACAGGAAAATACCCAATGAACTGGCTAAATAATGTAGTAAATTTATATATAATTTAACGACGTTTATAACTACCAAATCGACGTTATTAAATTACCCAGTGTTAACATTTGTGCTTTTCTGTTCAATAATTATTTCTGATGCTAGGTTTCTCAGACAATAACTCGGGAACCTCGAGCTCAGGTTCTTCGTCTGTCTCCAATCATAATGGAAACTCCATCGGCAGCTCGACCAACGCAGACCAGGTGCGGCGATACCGAACTGCTTTTACCAGGGAACAAATCGGAAGACTGGAAAAAGAGTTTTACAGGGAAAACTACGTTTCAAGACCCAGAAGATGCGAGCTTGCTGCAGCGTTAAATTTACCAGAAACAACGATAAAGGTAATATTTTATTTTAAAGCTGCTGGTTCCAAAAACCTATTCGTTTATAACGCATATACGTATTATAGATCCAAGATATGTAAAAATGTATATGTAAATATGTATTTTTAAAATGTTTTGCTTAGTTTTGTAATAAAAAAAACTAGGCAAAAAATTATTAAATGAATTCGTTACATTATATTAAATTTTAACAAAGTCGTTTGACTTAGTGGTAAAAGTATTATTACATGTGGTCAATATGCTACTTTTATTACAATAAAAACAGATATAATCCGCCTCAGATGTAAATTTAACAGTTAAGTAAAATGTATTACAATAAAAACAGATATAATTAGCCAATAACTGTTTAAGTTGAGAACCGGGGTAAGAACCAGTTAAAGTTTAACATTTGCAAGATTTTTTAAAAATAAATTCCGCTGCTGCGGTACGTACCGCTAAGGGGGTACGCTGATTTACGTCCATTTGTTTGCTTTTTTAAGCTAAGCTATCTCTGCGCTTATACTTTATTTTCGAGATCTGTTTATTACTCTAGCAACGCTTCAAGCCATAATATTCCCTCAAATAATTTCCATTCTTACTTTTTTGCTTTTTAGCTATGCGTTTCTAAAAAACGTTATACAGAAATTTGATTCCAAGTATTTGGGCCAACCTATAAAACGCAGACTTAGATAGTTTGTGTGTATGTTCGTGTAGGTGTGGTTCCAGAACCGGCGAATGAAGGACAAGAGACAGCGCCTGGCCATGTCCTGGCCACATCCGGCCGATCCCAGCTTCTACACTTACATGATGACGCATGCAGCCGCCACCGGAAGTCTGCCGTACCCGTTCCATTCTCACATGCCCTTACACTACTACCCTCACGTGGGCGTTACAGCCGCAGCCGCGGCTGCTGCGGCCTCTGGGGCCGCATCATCACCATTTGCGACCTCCATCCGGCCCCTTGACACCTTCCGAGCGCTCTCCCATCCGTATTCGCGTCCAGAGCTGCTCTGCAGCTTTCGCCACCCTGGACTGTACCAGTCGCCGGCGGGGCTTAACAGTTCGGCTGCTGCAGCGGCTGCGGCGGCTGCGGCGGCGGTGAGCGCACCGTCGGCGAGTGCATGCTCGTGTCTCAGCTGCCACAGCGGCGGCGCGCTCACTTCTCGCAGCGCGGGCTCGGACTTTACATGCACGGCGAGCGCGCCCAGGTCCGAAAGCGGATTTTTACCCTATTCAGCTGCCGTACTAAGCAAAACATCAGTGCCCTCGCCAGATCAAAGAGAAGAAAGCGCCCTTAATAGATAACTTTACATATTAACATGCAACGAACACGATTTTTTTTATTTCAATTAACATCGTGTTGTTAACGTATTTAAAAAGATTTCAAGACATTTCAAACTGAATTCATCATACAAGGTTATGAAATATAAACAAAGTTTAAAACGATAACATCCGGAAATAAATAAACACAGATGTATGATCTATTTGCCATTAGATGTTTTTTTAAATATCTTTAGCTCCCCCCCCCCACTTTTCCTATTCAGATATTACGACAACGCACACCTCTTTTGTGCTGTAAAGAGAAAAATACGGTGCATGTGCAACTTTTAGTGTCTACTGAGGTACCAGGATGAGGATGATGACGATGCCGTTTAGGGACTCCCTTAATTCGACGGAGCTATAGGCGCCGAGACTCTGCTTCCACAGTGTCAATTCTACTGTTAATAATGTGCAGATTATGAAGAAAATTGCCAATCATGCACCTTGATGGAGCTCCTTTGAAAGCGAAAATGTAAGGAAGTTCCCTGTTCTGAGACCCGATGTCACATCATAACAACCCGCTGTGGGAAGTCATTAGACGAGGCAGATAAAGGACCTTGTGCGTCACACGTTGTTATTGGTGCATATACGGTAACAAACGTGGCATTCGTTATCTGAAGAAATTTAAGGAAGAAAAACTCCCCTTCCACCGAGTCCTATTTCCAGTCTCCTTATTGGAGCTTTAGTCGTCGTGGGTAGAATTTCCTCTCAACTGTGTTCCGCTGATGCGAGCAGCCTCATTAAATACGAACCGATATTTCCATAATGCTCCCAACAGAGACTTTTCACTCACGTTGTAACGGGATTATACACACAAGCCCAAACTTTAGACAAATTGGTCATGCATTTTTTGTCTGCATGTCTAATTTTGTTACCCAGATAACATTTTTCCCGTTTTTCAGCCGCATTATAACCAACCCAAAACAGCACTTGTATAGCCAGTTATGGATGGTAAATAATTTGTCACAACATGCATAATCTAGTTTAAATAGAATTAAACCAAAATACCGACAGCTATGTGAAAATAACTTTCAGCGTTGTATTTATTTATTTATTTTAATAAGTTGGACATCTATTTTAATTTAAGTGACTGGATAAATGAGTTTGTCTTAGATGCTCTAACAGTTTTACTTTACACGTGATGTTGATAACACAATTTTAATATGAATTTAAAGACATCCAAGACAGAATAAGGAATGCAGGAAATATGCCAAAATGGTAATTGTATATAAAGCATAGTACATTGCTGACAAAGTTTAAAATGTTAAAAGGTTTTATACATTGATAGGGGAAGCGAAGGGTTGGTTCTCGCTATAGAAACAGTTTGTTTAGTAAATTGGAGTAAAAAAAAATCCTGTGTTTTGCCCTTCTCCCCAGGATCGCTGTAATTTACGACTCTTTAAAATTAAGTTTCTGTATTTTAAATATTAACAACTGTATGATTTTTCATATTTTCACTTAAGAAATATGTGCAATATAAATGTATATTATGTTATTTATTGATGGTGTTTGTTCTTGGGGAAATAAATATTTAAAATCAACGTGTTGCTTGCTTAGCATTTTCTTTTTCAAATGTGCTATAATAAAATCTCTGTATCTACCAAAATGAATCGTTGACAAGGGTTATAAAGTAAATTGTTCTTCGTTTCTTGTAGTATAAAATATAAACAGGTTAAATAATTTGCTATAGTTTGCATTATGCCTTATATAAGTACTTATAAAATATCTTTATTTATTTAAAGCTAATTAGATTTGGACCACTCAAATATAAAAGGTAAATTCGGACCATTTATGCCAATAATACCATTAGTTATTTGCACAGTAGCCTATTGAAATTATAGACAGTGTAAAAAATGATGGAAAATGTATCAAATGAAAAGGCAATGTTTCTACTATTTAAACCGTTTTATCTCTTTGCAAAAAGTCACGGGTCATCCCGAGCCTATGATTTACCATTATGTTGACATTACATCTAAATGAAACAAGCTGATACTGTCTTTAATTGCAGCTCGGTTTAATGTATACCAGAGCACCCCCATGGGATCCTGAGATAAGTTGTTTTTTAACGTCCCCATTAAAGAAATAGGATTAGACTCAGTTTTTGATCTGATGTATTGCAGTGGTTCTTCATGCTCTTTACTTCAACAAGGGTTACAACCCATCCAACAAAGGCATTGAGATAGATGGAAAGCTAAACGGAATAAGACAGAGGGCAGAAAACACTGGTCACAATAACACGATTAATTTTGAATCCAGTGTAAAAAGACTAAAAAAAGATTTCATAAAATGTAAAAAAATGTCTGTCAGCTAAACTGGATTGCGTTTGACAAGAAGATATATCTGCTGGTTGTTTAATATATTTTATATTTTCTTTATTTCAGTGCTAATAGGAAACCTAAATTAAATGTCCACTGGCGAGATAGAAATGCAAAGATCGATGATCCTCCCCCTACTGTCCAATCACCCCTATTTAATTGACTGTATTTTCTGGGTAATTGAACTGCTTGTTGTAAATTGAAGATTTTATAGAAACGACGTGAAAACTACATTTACTGACATTCATCGCGTCTTTGACATTGATTATCTGATCAGCGCGTGTCATTCTAACCTCCAATTCTTCATTACACACTGTTTATGAGCTGCTGCAGAACAACTCGCTTGTTCCACAGTGATTGATTGCCTTATTAACGCGTGTTCTTGTAAGTGTGACCGAACTGATTACGATGCATATGTTTAGAATAATGTTTCATTTAGCTGACTGCGAGTAATGCGAGGTGACAGCAGCTGCAAGGAGGACAAAAACCAAAACTACAGGGAGCACGTGGGGCCAAAAGACTCGGTTGTTTAAGGTGGAATAACTTTAATAAGCGAAATAAAGTATAAACCTCTCACAATTTGTGATCTGAACAGATACCATAAGTATATTTAAAATATACCATATATTATTTACATTATTTTAAAGATTCTAATTATGTATCTTTACACCATTGATGCTGAAATTTTGAGTTGCAATAGCGTTCCTCTTATTTGCAATCAAAGTCTCCACGTGCAATTTCGTTTTCCACGTTTAAACTGGTAAATCGAGAAAGACTTTCCATAGGTATGCATAATCTTATTTGCTTATTTACACGCTGCTGTTCAAATGTTGCTTTCATTAATTTAGCCATACCTCATTAAGACAGAATAAAATGGTTAAATTAACTCATCAGCTTATAATGATGATGAATGGGGTATTAATTCAGACACAAGCTGGCCTATATGCACGTTTGCGGGTTTTCTCTACATCCAAAACATTCTGAATAGGAGGTCATCCCCTCAATCAATTACATAAAGATGTGAAGTTGGTCTCGTAAAATTCGCTTTCATGCATATGCATTAAAACATGTTGTCAATTATCCTTGAAAATTAGGCTTTAATATCGAGTCAGTATACCGCGTTATAGTCGTTGGGGCTGGCTCGAAGAAAAGGAATTCAGGAGTTACTGGCAATCAGAAGGGTACACAAGTCGGATGAATTTCGCAACATTACGATACGTTAGATGAGAACCAACAGGGGACAATGATTCTGCCCCTTCTGGTTGATAACATCACTTTATATTCCTTGTTGCATCATGAGCAATGTATTTGCATTAATCAGTCATATGGACGATGGCTATAGCTAGATTTCAAATTATTTCCATATAGTGGATAGAAAATTTAAGCATACTTCATGGACCATCGGTTAAATTCACTTATACGTTTGGAAGCTTTTGCGTGATTCACAGTCTTTTAGACATACGTATAATGAGCTAAGAGTGAACGCGCATAAAGATAAACGCATTTTGTCGCAACAATAATTGAGAGTTCTTGCAACAATTAGATAGAATGAAGATGGAGCTGGGTGTGATAAACTGCCCTCAGTGAATTGATCAGGCCGAACAGCAGGAGTTAGTGTACAGACGGGGTCGGGTCAAAGCAGCAGGCGCCACCACTTGAAATAACGTTCATCTGACGGCTGTTTACGAATCGTTTTAGCTTTAATGACACTTCACAGAAGACGTTTGATTCACTTTTCTCAGAACTCATATATCAACCAGATTGTGAATTGAACAGATTACGTCACTAAGGTTTATTACTCAATTAGTTTTTATAGCTTCATACATACAAGCTATTTCACCAAATCCTTTATTGTCGGATATGTAACCAACGAATTGTCAGTAGTTCTTATAGTTGGCTGTTGTCTGGAGGTAATTTTAACACAAAAAGCTGATCTCACAAAAAACAATGCTACACAACAAAATATCTGTTTGGGCTTGCTTAAACGGGAGTGACTAGGAAAGTATATATATACTGTGTGTGTGTGTGTGTGTGTGTACAATTAATTTATTA
Organism: Sisor rabdophorus; assembly: GCA_026260075.1. Taxonomy (NCBI): domain Eukaryota; kingdom Metazoa; phylum Chordata; class Actinopteri; order Siluriformes; family Sisoridae; genus Sisor; species Sisor rabdophorus. The sequence goes on along the minus strand of JAOTQW010000038.1, from coordinate 7,016,577 downwards.
ACAAACAAAAATATGAATCCCCAGATATTACTTGAGCTATAGCATTTAAATCTCACATAGGACCCCTTTACCATCCAGACACTTATAATATATTTTAAATATCATTGTATGGAAGTACTCTGCTACATGCTATATACTGAATGTAATGTAGAATTTTGCAACAGCTACTTTGAAATTAACATATATGGGACAATTCACTCTTTTTTCGCACCACGTTAGGAATAATAAACGTTTGGGGAAACATCCGCTGAACATTTATTAAAAACAAGAATTACTTTGGGAAACCAATTCTGATCGCAAGATGTATCCACTAGGGGGATTTTACAATTGTAAACATTTTACATTATAACATATTGTGGTTAATAAGATCCAATTGTTTTTGTGTCTATAATTCATTTTGCTATTTAAAAACTAGATTTAACTCATGCTACTTGATACACAATAGTATAAGAACGATTTAGTCGGCTCCCATGAAAAAGATGCACGGGGCCATTCCTACATTTTGATTATTCTAAGGTAAACAAGATACTGGTAATGTAAAGTTGATACTTATAATACAAAAATGTATTTTTATTTGTTAAAGTGGTCGGAGTAACAATGCATCTGCAGAAAAAGAGAATAGATTTCGTAAATGATGTGTGCGTTAGTCCAGAGATTTCTATATGTTTCATCATTAAATGTACGTTTGTTTACACGGCTTGAAATGGTTAGTGATATTAACAGCGTAGGTTATATCAATGAAATATTGATTTAAAAATAACATTTAATAAAATAGAAAAAATGAAAACAGACCATTGATATTTTTGGTAATTGAATTGTATTGTTTTATTATATATTAATACGAACACAATGTATAGACATAGTTTGCTATTATGCAAAGTTTCAAACAATGTTGACTGTATAGTTTGACAAGGTCTAAAAAACATGTCGACACGATTGGAGTTTTATGTTCTCCGGGTACTCCGGTTTCCTCCCACAGTCCAAAAACATGTACATTAGGTTAATTGATGTCTCTTAATTTCCCATAGGAGTAAATGTAAGTGTGTGGTTGTCTGTATGTGGCCCTGCGAGGGACTGGCGACCTGTTCAGGTTGTACCCCTGCCCTATATGTGCTGGGATAGGCTCCAGCAGAACCCCGTGTTCCGAATTAGGAATGAATTAATTAATAAATGTGCGTATGGTTGTGACATGTCATTGTCAAACTATTTATATACAGAATTGAAAATCCACACATTAACTTTGGTTAGACAGAAAGGCCCCTGCCCTTGGAACAGGACTTCCAAACAGTGCTAACCACTAAGCCCTGATGCTGCGCACATCCTTGTTGTGAGGCAACAGTGCTAATCACTAAGCCACCATGCTGTGTACAACGAAACCGATTTCCTTAACGCTGTTTGTTTCAATGCATATAAGGACAATAATCTATGCAAATGTGTCTGGTGATAGAACCAAAAAAGTTGCAGACACACAAGAGTGATACTAGCCTGATGCCTTTGACCATCTAAGGTAAAGAGAATAAATAAAAAAATTATATTGCAACAAAATCAAATCTTAAAAGCATTTAAGATGGGCTTTTGCAATTATGCACTAATGTTAAAATCTAAAAAAAAAGTCTAATTATTCCTAAGGTCTGCTGGTTAAGCCTTTTTCCCTTTTTAAAATCAAATAGAAACCTCTATACATTGAAATGTTAAATGGAAACTAAAATGTTAAAATAACTATTTGTTAAGCTCAAAAAGGAACTAAAGTGTTAAGTTAGACTACCAGTGTTAGAGGTATGACATTTATGAGCCAAATTTGAAACTAAATATACCCCTGCAAATTTTTTTTTATCATGAGACACTAGTAGTCAGTAGTCCAGTTATTAGCATGGTGTTTTTAGCTGCAAAGACACTTTCTAGCAGATTTGTATTATGCATTATACCTGGCCACACATCCATATAAAGGATGAATGCATTTATAAAAGTTGCCTGAGGACAGTGGTGTGACTTGGGTTAGGTATGCATTTTGACCTTGTGAAAAGGGCTTTAATGCTTTCTAGATACTAAAAACATTGTTTTTTTAAGGTTTATTTGACTACATGCTTATAGATGGCTAAGCAAACCGATAGCATTTTTAAAATAGTTGTTCATCTATGTGTGGCCCTATAATAGACTGTGGCCCTATGATAACCCAAAGTGCCCTGGGATAGGCTCCCGCCCGTGACCCGAGTTAGGGAATAAGCGGGTATAGGGTTAACTTCCTTTACATTTATGACATAATGCAATTAAATTATAAAAACAATTTATATTTGCAAATATTATATTACAAATATAGAACAGGATGTCTTATAATACTTAAGGCAGCTTTTTGTTAACTTCGCCAATAATATATTTTGTGCAAGGTAACTAAAAAGTCCACTTCATCAGGTGTGAGGATAGGAGTAAACCTTTTTGGCAAGATTCAAAAATTCTGCTTTTCATTTCGCACTATTCCTTTTTGTCTGTTAATATGTCAACTTACCATATGTATTTGTCAGTACAGCAGTGTCTTTGCATCCACTTATATGAAATGCCCTGTTTTTATCTATTTTCCTCTGCAGGGATAGAGCCGGAATCCAAATCTTCACACAGACTAAGATAGACTGAATAAGTCACTGAAGCAGCTTTTGAAGCATTCAGCCTTTAATGGTATATAATATAATGAAGAAATGAAGCCACTACTAGTTGCTTATTATTATTATGTTGTTGTTGTTGTTAATGTTGGTTAGGTATTACTGTGTGACATTGTATGTACGCTGTATGTGTTTTTTGAATATTACTCCGTTTCCTCCTATTCTAGCCTTTATATGTCTGGACATAAGTACATTTTGGAGTGAATACAGTTTGAAGAACACTTCCAAAGGTGTTCAGTGGATTTGAGATCATAGACTTTGACAGGAACAGGTTCGGCTCTCTTAGTTTGAGTAAAGCAATATTGTAAGGATGCCACATACAAAGAAGCTCATAAAGAATAAATCATATAAAGTTAAAAAAGATATCTGTAGCTTGAATATGATATTTGGGTTTATCATTTGGGTTTACAGTAGTATTAATTAGATCAGACATTAATATGTCTGCGGTGGAGTTGGTGTTCTAGTTGATTTGTGACCTTGGTGATCAGGTGTTTAGACTTTGTGCCGAACACTCAAGTTTCTTAGTTCTATCCCATCATACACAATTTCTTGGAAACCAGGGGCTTTGTGCTCAGGCTCATTGTCATGCTGGCACAGTGTTGGGGTGTTGGAGTTTTAGTGAAGGAACAATTTAATGTTACAACATATAAAAGCATTCTACACAACTGTGTGCTTCCACATTTGTAGCACATTTAGAGGAACCACATAGGAATCTGAGGGTTAGGTGACTACAAACATTTGGCAATATAGTGTATCACAGTTTCATTTTTGTTGAGATGTTCTAGGTAATATGTCGTACTGGACAGCAACTTTAGGAAAATACTATTAGGCTTTGCAAATGGTACAGTCAGTAAAATAACACATTTGAATTGGAGAATATATA
>JAOTQW010000038.1:6983090-6996469 GCA_026260075.1 Sisor rabdophorus | reverse complement strand
ACATATGCACACCCATGCAATATACAGTGGTGGTAGTAAATACGAAGTCTGAGAGCCACGATTCAGCATTACGGTCATACACATTTATTACTTTGACTAAGGGTATCTAATACAACCATGCATAACTCCATCTATCTCTGTTGTGTGCTGGAGATGAGATAAACATATGAAAAGAAAAAATGTCAAAATTGTGCTGAATTGTAACAATGGCTAAATTAAAGAATTGCTTGACTGGTTTTCATTTTCTAAATATAAATATAAAATTTTTTATACTTCTTCATTATATAGGTGTCTTTCTCCCTGACACTCTTATTACTGCCTAAATTAATAAAGACAATTCTGTCATTTGTTTGCTGGCACAAATTCAAAATTGTCTTTATTAATTTGGGAAGCACACAATCCTGGCGTGAGGATTGTGTGCAGACAAAGAAATAGCATTGACAGTTAAGAGCAGAATGTGGTCTGTAGCTGTTGCTTGAAAGAGTGAGTACCTGTCTTAAAAATGTCTGTATTGATCTCTTTCCTTCCCTTAAAGCTCCCTTTTACATATTCATGGTTATATTTTGGGTATATAAGCATTCTGCAAAACCAAGGCACGTATCCGGGGAAGTAACTATCACGAGTAAATATGTATTTTATCATTTATAAGTATTTAAAAAACATTGAAACTAATGCATCAGTTTGATGCCTTGTAAATCGTTGTCATAATTGATTTTTTCTATTTGACACAAATAGTGTATAGTTTGTCCCAAAACCTTTAAATGTATAAGCTCTTTGTTGCAGTATTGCTTATTTTGATTTTGCCATGACATACACTGTATATAGCATTTTGGTTTATTTGTTAAAGAATATACTGCCAAAAATGTGTAGTTTCGGAAAGCAGTCTCTAAGTCATCGTTATTGCTACACGGCATGGGCTGCTGCTCTGGGTGGAAAAGGAGCTGATGGTGTGAGACCACAGTACAGCTACACAATGTTGTGCTCATTGCACCTCTTATACGATCTGTTATCCACAAGGCCACAGTTCAGGTAGCCCACATCAAGTAACACCTCAGCACAGTATGTCCTGTCCTTGACTCCTAATGTGGTAGACTGTAGCTCTTTTACTTTTATTACATTATGTGACTATTTCTTTTTATCTGTAAGTATAGCAGCATATGCCACTCATTTACCATAATGCCTAAATACTGTTGTTAGCATTTACCACATACTAATGTTAGAGAATATTTGCCAGGTAGAGCTTTCTTGCTGGCAAATTCTCCATGGTTGCGTATAATTAATAGCGTTTCAGTCTACAAGGCCATAATGCTCATCAGTTATTAATTAGAAATTCATTTTACTGAATAAATAACACTGATGATTGATGATGAAACTTGTAATTGGGCTCTGAGAGCAAATCTCTTGGGTAAAGCATCTTAGAGTAAGAAAATCTCTGTTACAGAAGCAACAAAGATGAATAAGGAATTGCTGTTATGTTTGAGTGTAGACCTCAGATAAGTTACATAGTTTGATCAAGGATCTATTACAGTTCTGGCCCATTAAAAAAAAAAGTCTAATTAAGATACTTAAAAGGTATTTAACAAGATAAGACATGTTTGTTTAAACACTAATCAGAATGAAATTTCTGGAAACAAAGACTATTTATACTTCACAAATACTCAATGTTACAAACGAATACAATATATTTTGTATTAAAGTGGAAAAAATTGACGATTAAAAAAAATCTGAAAGATCTGATTATAATGAGATATCATAATATTGCTGAGTCTAACTTTGCCTAGAACATTATAAGGAATAGCTCTTATAAATGACATCTCATCAAGAAAGGCATATGCTAACTGAACCTGTAGCATCAATTTTTTTTCCAATGAAATAGAAAAATTATTAATGTTAAGTAATGCGTTTATGGTATTCTGGTGGTTCAGTGATTGAAGAATACCTGTGTTATTAAAGAAATCTGTTGAATATTTTAAACAATCCTTTGTGTAAGGGCATGTGAATTTATGTTTCTGACTTTTTTCCAGGGAAGACTTTAAAGGTAATTTTATTTTCATAAGTTTCACATCAATTTTTGTAACAAAGACTGGGATGACAACAATAGCATCATGATTCTGTATAGTTAACCGTTGAAACTGCATGGTTGCTAAGTTACTGACTCTCCTGGGGCCGTGCACTATACGGCACGGTCTTCTTAAACGACGGAGGGGAATGGTGAAAACTCCAGCCTTCTGTGGCTTACTATTGATTTTACACAGAAGATCCGAGCACTCATGATAGGCTTTTGATATATTTTCCTGCTGTTGTGGGTCCCTTGGAACTTTGCAAGAAAAATTTCTGTCAATATGCTTCTATTATGATCTCTTGATCTGTGGTCATAAAAACCTTAAGCGGTGGCCCTTATTGCAAAATAATGGGCTAGACTATTCAATATTATGTGCTGCTGCAATTTCGAATTTTTCAAAGTATTGTTTTGTCAAAAAGCAGAATAACCCTCTTTGGCCTTTTTTCACAATGCTCAGGGCCTAATTAGTTTGATTGACTTGCAGGAGAGAGGGATCAGCTGTGACATCACAGTCTTCAGTAATAAATACCGGCTGATGGGCCAGTCTTATCCTGGCGGCCGTCACCACCTCCCTCACCTGTCACACTCAGCCGCCTGCATCAGCCCCCCTACAGACTGGTGCATAGAACTCTCTGCCCTATTAGCAATTTATAATAGTGATCAAGAAGTAGTCAGCAGCGAATCAAAACTACTGTCTCACCCTGGTGCTAATTGGGCTGTGTTTTTTTCTGATAAATGGCTTGTGACTAGTATGGGGTCCCTTGGATTTTAAAGCTTTTAATGGCCCACACTAACTAAATTTACTAACAGATACTGGGTCAAGGAAGGGAGATAGGGTGCAAAAAATGTTAATTAATATCAATAATGGCCAATTATTAGTTTGACAGAAGGATCCAAGCTAAGCGTGTGCTTAATGACACTGAGCTTAGTTGAAGGGAAACATTGGCAAATTAGCATAACAGTGTATGTGCACTGCATGGAGGTGCCTAGTAAACATCTGCTGTGTTAGAAATTCAAATACACTCCCTGTTAGTGGTGTTGGATGTAGTCGCATAATCAGCTATTCTTTGTCGGCCATTTTGACGGCACTAACAATGCCCTGGTGACTGGTTGGTGCCGCCCCTCTGGGTTTTCCAATCAAGAATGTCCTCAAGCAGACCCCAGCAGTAACCGTAACAACAGCTGAGTTAGAGAGCACTTCAGGGACTGGCTTTGTGTCACACTCACTAATCCTCTTCTACCATTATGCCACCTTTTATTAGGACTAACATTTTAACAGACGGACTTTATTCACATTTGAATGTGCTTTTTTAAGGATTGAAAAAAAATGTAAAATACATATTAACTGGCCAACTTCTCTCACTTTTTATGTTTGATTTTGTTCTTTATTGTATTCAAGTAACAGTTTTGGTTTGCTTTGTATAATTAAACATGCTAGGAGGATTAGAGTAATCTAAATTAATAATGGGCATGTACTCGTGTCTGATATACAAAAGTTACATTTATTCAGTTGAAGTAAAACAAGATATTTAACTGTTTCTACTTTTGGTCACAAATGACCAGAAAAAAACATTTAAAGTGTTTCCCAATTCTGGGTAATATACAGTGTTGCCGCCTTAGGCAAGCGCTCTCTTTTCAAAACTGTAGCCTTAGGCCAGCGCTCTCAAAACTGTAGTCAATTTAAAAATGTGCTTTAAAAAATGTGTCTTTTTAATGTATTGTATGTGGCAGTAGTGTGACCGTATTGACCAAATTGGACCATATGACAAGCGGTGTACATGTCAGAGACTAGGAGGAGTAGTGGCTCCCAAAGGACTGGCTTGTGAGGGCCAAAGGCCTGGCCCAGCTGTAGGAAACCTGCTCTCCAACACCACACACAGCTGCACACAGTGAAAAAGGGTAGTGGTGTGTGATGGGCCTGATGATGGGCCTGATATACTGCAAACATCCCTTTATTTTTCAATTGAATTTGAATTGAAACCACTGTATTTTTATCCCATCATAGTGTTTAAAAAATCATAAAAAATAAAGTGAATGCGGTTTTAAGAACACATCTTTTACTTGTGAAAAATACCTAGACATTTTAAAAGGAAGAGCTCCTTATTTTGCAAAGTTTTCTTAACAAATGTACTCCACATACTATGTTGTATTCCCTCCAAACCAAAAAAATTCTCTATTTCACAGCCCAGTGTTCCATGTGAAGTGACTGCTCAGACTGCAGTTGTACTTCCAATTTATTTGTTTACTGCAAGAAAAATATGAGATATATACTGCAAACAAACAGTGAATTTGTACTTTGGTTTAGAGAAAGTTCTCTTGTTGAAATTGTGCATTTCGTTTAAAGAGGGCTTTTATTAATTTATTTTGGTACATAATTTAACATAGTTTGTACAAAAAATAATCCACCCAAATTCAAGAAGTAAGGAAAAACTCGAGAACTACAGAAATGCATTGGTTAAAGCAATAAAATAAGAAAAAAATGTGTTTTTAGGGTGTTTTGTGCCAGCCGGGATGTCTGTAGCACTACCTATCTGAAGCAGATAGATTAAATACTATGAACCTAACATTAAAATGACCCAAGCATTTTCTTTTTTACCTTCCCCCTTTTTTGTCTTCTCCTTGAACATGGCTTGCCATTTAGCCTGTGTAATTAGTCTCTGAGAAGAACAGATCTAAAACAGGCCGAATGTCCTTTTGCTGTAGCAGAGCATGAGGTCATGCTACATGTCTGAGATCTCAGCCTGTATTATCAGATCACTATCGTCTTCTGCCTGTAACAGTGTGTTCAGCTGGCATAGAGACTTACGTGCATGCGTGTGTATGACCTTCTGGTGAACACTCTCTGCATGTAGTATGCGGAGGTGGTGTGTCATATCTGAGCAGGGCAACAAGGTCCCTGTGCTTTGTAGTTGGAGTGTCCTGAACTGAGCTCAGCAGGGGAGAGCTCTCCACCAAATGGACATGAAGCACTTCCCCTTGAGGGCAAATTTGACAATGCATATCTGCATATCCACGAGCGTGTTTTATGCAACATGAAACCTGTGACACAAGGGGGCTTATGAAAGATTCTACCGATGCTATGATTCCACTGGTGATAAAGCGATTGACATGAGTTGTGCCATGAGAATAGAAAAGTCTCTGTCCTAGAATGACTGTAAACAATATATGACTACTTAATTTAAAAATCTATTTAAATTATGGCTCGCCAAATATATTTTTAGTTTTCTTTCCACTGGTAAGGGTTATCTATTGCAATTTTTTCACTCTAAAGCACCTTTCCTTAAATGTTTATTTGAGTTTTTTTTAATTTATTTTATTTATAAATAGCACAGATACCACACATACAAGTTAATATATCATGCTATCATTATTCATTCATTTATCTTCTATATCCGCTTATTCCCAAACCCGGGGTCACGGGGGTTCTGCTAAAGCCTATCCCAGCGCACATAGGGCAAAAGGCAGGGGGTACACCATAGACAGGTCGCCAGTCCTTTCAGGACACACAACCACACGCACTTAAACTCACTCCTATGGACAATTAAGAGTCACCAATCAACCTAATGCACATGTTTTTGGGATGAAACCGGAGTACCCGGAGAAAAAACCCGCGCAAGCGCAGGGAGAATATGCAAGCTCCGCACAAAAAAATCCCATGGCCAAGATTTGAACCCAGGACCTTTTTGTTGTGAGGTGACTGTGCTAACCACTACGCCGCAGCACCGCCCTTTTATCTTTAAATTCTATATTATATTTGAGCTTTTGATGTTAAGATACATTACCTTACAAAAACTGTAAAATACCAAACAGCAACCAGTATCTTAAACTCTAAAGCTGAACTCATATAAGGTAAACATAAGTTTACTTAAAGCATGCGGAGCTTACTAGCCCAGATATTACAGGTCTGATAAGTAGTGTGCTTTTTTCTGAAGGTAGACAAATAAGACCATATCATACCCTTAGGGTGGACAAACAAAGGAATGTAACGTTAATAAATATTATTTGTTAAAAAATGTTTATTGAAAATATCTCACTATGTAGCTCAATATACTTTGTATGTAGCTATATGGAGCTATATATATGTAAACATATATTTATATAAAAATAAATAAATTTTGGGATTTTATTGGGAAATTGGGACACCAAATGGGACACCAGTACACACAAAATTTACTATAGTCAATTCACCTCAAACAGTTAATGTCCACAAAAATCTTATAGAAGTCGCTGGTTTTCATTTTATTAAAGGTAGTAAATTAAGTAGTTAATTGTACTTTAAGATAAAAACAATCCCAGTGCAGTGGGGAAACTATAGCCACAATTGTTGATAGACATCAAAGTCCACATTAGCCTAATTTTTACCAAACCATGGCTAAATCAATGTTCAATAGAGGGCTGACATGAAAGCTCTTTGTTTTTATCATGGTTTAAACAAGGTTAAATATTTCTGCCTTTTAGAAGCTCCTTTCTCATTTAAAAACATGACTTTTTCTTCACTGGCTTCACAGCGCTGAAAAAACCCCAACATGACAGCATATGTTTGATTCACATTGTTGCATTGCATAGCGTCTCTGTTGAGTGGCGACACCATGTGTATGATGGTGGGACATGTGTGTACTTTGATGGCTGCTTGTGTGTTATGTTTGTCACTGTTTGCATAGCCTCGTGTGTATAAATTTGCTGTCTGCTTCTCTGTTTCTTCTTCTTAATTCACTGCAGTCGGGTTGTTCTGTAGCCCTCTTTGCCAGTCCCCAGAACAATCGGAGTGGAGACAATAGCTCTGCAATGATGGAGCCGTACAGCAGCCATCTGCAGCAGCAGCTGCCACACTGCATCTGCACAATATGCTGCAGCGCCCAGCCCCAGTAATCTGCATAATAAGGAGAGGCCTTATCCCAGTCTAGTTAATAATCACAAACAATCGATGCACTTCATTCCCTTACTGGTGCTGGTTAAAAAGCCACACACACACACACACACACACACGCACACACACACACACACACACATATTCAAATATCTAAGATTCAAGCACAAACATTCACATACCTGCACAACCATAAGCCTTTAGACAGTTAATACACACACACACACAATTTCACACACACACTGAAGAACTCCTGAAGAGTTTCATTATGCTTGTCATATCCCTGAGACAGCTGGAGGTCATGAAATGTGATGTAGCGATGTTGATTTTGCCTAAAGCTACAAATTTGCACTGGTTTTGATTTCATTTTTTCATGAATACTATAATTAAGGAAGTCTGGGTTTTGATATTTGGCCTGCTAGGAATGAAATGATGTAGAGGATTGGACTGCTTATGTGTAGTTTAAAGGACAGAAGAAGCAGACATGAAGTGAAACAGATTAGGCTAGACCAGACAAGGTTTTTGATTTAAAGAGCTTATTTTGCCTTACACCCACAATCGATACATATGGGAAACCAATTTAAAAGTCAGATTTAGTGAAGCAAAAACCCTGATATTGTTCTTTACCCTTTTAAACATGTTCCAAACATCAATGGAGGAATTGTAACTTGTAAAACATAACTAGGTTAAGCAAATTGGTTTGTGCTGTGTAGAAACCAATTGAGTCTGTATTGCTAAGAGGTCTTATAAATAACATTAGAATAATACATGATAAGAATAAAAATGCTGTCATGGTGTAGCAATATTCCTAATCTGTTTAAATTACTTTACATAAAATCAGAAGCATTTTATAACCTTAAACTTGTCATAAACACTCATTATGCCCTTATATATAACCCTGACTGATAGGCATGTTGGAGTATTTTTGATGTTCTTTTAACACCAGGAGGCTTTGTACCTCATCATGTGTGGCATGATTTAAGCAAGGGATGAAACACCTGCTTGGTTTGCAGTCACAGAGACTGAGTTCTACTCTCAGCCTCATCAACCATGCACCTTCATTTGCATAATTACAAAGAGCAAATGAATGACTTTTGAGTTTTACCTCATTAAGACTAAACCTAGGCTTCTACTTGAACAGCCATTATTACCTGGAAATAAACTTTTAATAGGACAACAAAAATTATGCTTTTTATATCATGGTGAATTTTTTTAGTGATTAGTTGAGCAAAGCCCTGCTCAAAGCAATCCTTATCAATTATACTATAATGTTAAGTTTTTTAATATTTAGAAATATGTTTCCTTTGAACTTTAGTAATGCTTTTTCCTGGATAGAAAATGTTAACAGGCAAGATTTCTTTCTTTTTTATAAGCCGTTTTCCCTGATGCATGGATATGCAGGGGTATTGATGCTGAGAAAAGTGTGGCATTGTTTGAAAATAATAAATACCACTGGGTAAAGGGACTGTTAATATATTCCACTTTTACACATTTAATTTAAGCCAGTGTATTAAAGTGGATAATGAACTCTTAGCAGACACTAAATTGATAGGGAGGGAAGTGTGCAATAATATTGATCAGTAGCCCTCCCTTTGGTACTCCCCAGTTGGTAGCATATGCTGATTAAATATAAACAATTTAATGTACTGTGTGTTATGAAAATTGTAATATAACCCTATGGCTCTCTGTTGCTTTTTTAAATCTGGCATATTGTTTATTCCCCATAATATCATATTATGCTAACAGGCATGAGTGATAATACATTTTCCTTGTAGTGTCAGCTGCAGTATCTGAAATGCTTGACTGTGATTTGTTTACAGTTAGCTTGGGAAATATTGATTGTTTTAGTTAGTATTGTTTGATTAAGAATTCTTTACGAAAGAAAACTTTTTAATATGATATACAGCTATCTTATAATCTAACTAATAATTTTCAGATTGTAGATATTAATAGTATACGTTGCATGATAAACGTAACACTTGCATGCATTTTGCTTATATGTTGATATTAAGATATCAGCTAAAAATCTCTTAAATACTGAATACTGCAAATATTTGATTCATCGATTTAACATTATTCATCATCCCCATAAACTCATAGGACTTATAAACAAGCTACTTTGTTGCTTAACACCTATAGCAACATATTTATTACATCTGATTAATCATTACATTTCAAAAAGTCTATAATACCTGGATAATTTATGTTTGTTGTTTGTGTTTGGGTAAATAAAAGAATAATAAATAGCCCCAGCCTCTTAGTTAAGTGATTTAAATAAAATGTTTGCCTACTCTAAGATTCAGAAAATGTCAGTGAATTTTTTCGTAAGATTCTAGTAAATTTGATATATTTTTAATATCTTTGTTCATAAGTACCTCAGAGATAAGTAAGGCAGGTGCAATGCTCTCCTGGCGATGGTGAAGGCACACAGGTGTGATGTGTTTCTGTGACAATGTGAGCCAGGTGTTTATTGAGATATCAGAATGTGTCAGGGTGAAAGAGATGCGCTTGTCAGCTGGGGTTTAGATCTGTCATTCTCTCTCAAGTACATCACAAAGAGTCTACGACAACATGGCAGCATAGGAAACACCTGTAGATATATATGCAAACCACTAAAGACTTACTCCACATTTTTTTCTGGAGTTGAAAATCTATCTATCTATCCATCTATCTATCTATCTATCCATCCATCTATCTATCTGTCTGTCTGCCTGCCTGCCTGCTTACCCGCCGACCGCCCGCCCGCCCGTCCGTCCGTCCGTCTGTCCGTCTGTGTATATTGATTAAAAAGTTTGGGCGTTGGGTGGCTTTGTGATTATCATGCCTGCTGAATTGTCTGTGGTTGCTTCAAGATTTTCTCCTCCAGTCATGCAATACAGATAGATATTTGACATTTGTTTAACTTTTACTTTAGCTTTGATGATAGATTCTTTGGTTTTGTTTGTTAAGAATGTATTTAACCATAAACACTTATTTAACATAGGTTCATTAAGATAAGAGTTAAACTTTATTCCTCATGCGTTTCTGTTTTTATTATGCAATGCTTGCTCATTGTTGCTGTTCTGACTTCACTCGGGCAAAATGCTGATAGATAGGGAGCCAGAGTGTCTCCTCCAGCACATAAAAGACTGTTAGATTTACGACAAAGGTTTTTTTTTATTTCAAACCCATGTTAGTCGCATCTGATAAACAGGCACTTTAGCTGCAGGCTAAATGGGTTTGTTTGAGGTCCTGATTTTAATGCTGCATGGGGAGCCATTTTGACTGGCTTTTTCCTTTTCTGATTAGCAGAGCGTGAGTGCAGAATTTGGACTTAGATCTATCTTAGAAAGCGGCATCTTTTCAAATTAAAAGGCCATAAGTGATGGCTGTTTTATTCCAAGTTAATAGATAAGAAAACGATAAACTTATGACTTTGTGTTTAAAGCTAAGTTCCATGTTTCCCAAGGAATCTTGTTTTTCCTGCCTTTTAAAAGAGGAAACATAATGGCTTTGACCGAGTGCACATGTTCCTATAAGGTGTGATTAAAAAAAATACTCTCATGTATTAAGAATACATTTAGCACAGATATAAACATGCTATTATAAGGCTTTCTCTGTATTTTAGATATATGCAATTTTAGACACTGCACCATCAATTAAGCTAAAATGTAATGATATATTTGTAATCTGTAATACTAAACCCTCTATTACTCTATAACATTCTGTCACCTACATTTAAATACATATAAATGAGATGCCTGCAATAATGGTAAGGGTGTCAGCAACTACAGCAATTTAGTTTAAATTAATAAGGCAGACCCAAGGTCATATCAGAAGTGGTAAAAGTGCTTTAGTCACAGCTCATAAATTTACAGGCTAAGACAAGGAAAGATGAAACGATTATGTTTAAATAATATTATTATTAATAATTTAAGAAATAATGTAATTAATGATGTAAAAAAAGAGTTGACATGACTAGAGTTGACATAAGGGTATACACTTCCTAGGTATTCTCACTTTATTTATAGCTATCATATTATAGATTGTTTCTTATTATTTATACACTAAGTTTAATTGTTTTTTGTAGCTGTACATACTGGAAAGATGTGCACTTATTTAAAACTACAATACCGTATCACAATTCTTTAAAGGGTTATTTGTCTGATAAAATTGTGACTTGTGACATTTTCTGCCCTTTAATGTTCCTACTCTAATTGGCCAAGGGACATCCATGAAGACATGCATAGGTAATGCGAGAGGATTTAGAGAGGATGATGTGTTATCAGCGCTGCAAGCTTCTAAGTCATAGTTACCACCTTAACTTAATGTAAACCTACAGATGCACAACAGCTTTTTAAGCCACGGAATAAGACATTAGATGCTATTTGCTTTTAAAGATTACTTTTTTAATTAGACCAGTCAAGTCAAGCACAGGGACAAATTCAGAAAATTTTAAGTTAAAGAAGTAATAAGTTAAAATTAGTAAAAATATGTTTTGTCATTAAACAAAAACTTTGAAATATGATCATATACCTAAACTAAAAAGACATCTAGCATTATAATGTGGTCTGAAGGACAAAACTAGTGATATTTTTTTGTACATTACACAATTTGCCAAATAATATAGTTAAAATATCTGTAAATAACTATATATAGTGGGATATGGACTATTCTTTTTTTCTTGTGGTTTTATTGGTTTGTTAAAAGAAGTCTTGTTAACATTCTGCAGCCTGACAAAAGGCATGTGTGTGTGTTTGGAGTGGGTTGTTGGATTTGGAGGGCTTGTAACATGGCCCTATGCCCTGTGAGACCCTGCTCCCCTAGGATTTGTGATTGTTCTGATTTAAGTGGAGATTGTCAGCTCTAATTTGTCCCTCTCCACCACGCCTCTCCAGCAGGGATGCCCCCCTTAAAAATATTATGAAAAGATCAGCTGTAAGGCTCTGCTTGTTTAGTGGGAGGGTATGAGCTACAAAGGGCAGGAGGGATAATAGGTTACCTATTACAAGGCCAGAAGGGAGTTTGTTACAATGCAAACAATACCAGTTTTCAAAAGATTTCAAAGAGATTAAGTAACACTGAACATGTAAGCCAATATTAAATAATTTGTTAGTGGTCTTAATTAATTTAAGCTAACAATTAATTAGAATTTAGATATAATTGTAATAGTCACATGATAGTTCTCCTAAAAGACACTGGAATAGTACAATGTTTTACCCATGCACATTTTTTCCACTTAATTCTAAATTGTCATATTCTAAAACGAAAATATACTTGCCGACATGCATGCATGCTTCTTCTTTTTTTTTATCCTCATAGAGTCATGAGAAAAATGACTGGGCTTTGGTGACCTCTAACTAACTCTCTCTCTCTCTCTCTCTCTCTCTCTCTCTCTTTCTCTCTCTCTCTCTCTCTGCTATGCACATGCAGAGAAATACATGTACAATTGTTATTTTAATTTCTTTCCTTATTATTCTTCTCTAAAACATTTCAACTTGAATATGAATTAGTAAAGCGGAATTCAATGTGAAAGGGCAGTGCATCGACTAGCACTATGCTCAGTGTTTGAGACAAAATACAGCCAGCTTGTGCGCTGAATTACAATGAATCCCTTTGCGACTCTGTCCAACAATTTATTCATTTGCACCCCAGATTAATAAAGGTGGCATGATTGCAAATAATAGTATGTGACATGTTACATAGGCTGTGCGAAAGGCTCTAGTGTTGCATTCAAGAAAAAAATGTACGGTTTGATTTATCTGCCTTTGATTTGTAAAGGAAAATCAATGAAACAAGTCATTTCATTTTCCTTCTTTCTTACTTTCTCTCTCACTCTGTCTTTCTCTCACATATAGTCTTTCTCTCTCGCTTTTCCATCTATACCACTGATAAGCCATTGGACTCTGGGCTCTCTCTGTTTCTTTTCAATTATCCAGTTTACATTTGATTCCCCGGAAGAGTGTTGCCAACCAAAAACATTCATACACCTTGTCCTTTTACCGAACAAGCTAAATAGCATTGAAAAATTTCTGTTATGTATGAATTATCCAAGAAATTGTTTTTTGTTGAGGGTCAATTATTTTGTTCATGGTTTTGGAAAGCATGAGAATAAAGGAGTATGATACTATGATATGCATAATTCACAAGCATTTTACTGTCCTGTCTGTTTCTAAGGGTAAAATATAATTTACAGTGTTCATTAGGGCAGCGCGGTGGCGTAGAGGTTAGCAGTTTGCCTCAGAGCAAGAAAGGTATCGGTTTCGATTCCCAAGCAAGGGGTCTTTCTGTGCGAAGTTTGCATGTTCTCCCTGCGCTTGTGTGAGTTTCCTCCGAGTACTCTGCTTTCCTCCCACAGTCTAAAAACATTTACAATAGATTGTTTGGTGATTCTAATTTGCCCATAGGTGTAAGTGAAATGGATAGATAGATAGATAGATAGATAGATAGATAGATAGATAGATAGATAGA
>JAOTQW010000038.1:6909919-6921640 GCA_026260075.1 Sisor rabdophorus | reverse complement strand
AGTTATATATATTGTTCTTGGATGCCTTTCAAAAAACATATATTTTTAGCATGTAAATACTTTAACCATCTACCTCCAGCTTAAAAAAATAATAAAAAAAAACATTTGTTTCTTAATAAACCATTTTCATTGCTAATTGCATTAAATTTTCTTTTGCAAGTTAGTGAGTTTTGGGGATTTTTTTCGCATTTTATCCCTGAGCTGTGTGAATTATGATTACAGCATACATGGGCATTGATAAAATAGCTAGTATGTGTGGCGTAAAAAGTTAATGCTAAAATACAGTGAAATAATCATATAAATTATGCATAAGCTCTTCAGATGGAGCAAAATGTTTACCCCCATGAATTATTCATTGTTTATGTTTGTGTATGTGTGTGTGTGTGTGTGTCATTACCATATTTCCTTTTCAGGAAGCCTAGAAAACATTTAGAGACTAGGATAAAAGGCTTGATGGTATTTGGCAAGTGTGGCACCATAATTTTTTTTACTTCTTGCTGTCAAAAATGTGTAATTCTCTTTGAAAACTATTACAAAAGTGAAAAGACCACATGCATGCAACTAGTTTCGAGGCAATGCAATGCAGATCCTATAGCTTACTAGGGTTGATTGCAATGTGTCATATTCACTCATTTGACATAATGCCAAACATGTGGTGTGAATATAAGATCAGATGTGTATGATATGGTGATCCTTCCCCACTTGCTTCTAACTGTCTCTCAAACACAGTCTAATCTGGGTCTATCAGCTCCTTAGGCCTAACTCAAGTCTGCTGACAGTTTGCCTGCTGTCTGATAAATGATCCTTGCTAAAACCAAATTTAATATGAGAGACTCAAGTGCCAATTATAGGAGGCAGAGCTGGTTAATAAGCAGATGTAGTTAAATATCTGTGCTTGCCGTCATTTGTCAGGGAAAGACTGTGCTGCCCTCTGAGACGAGCTTATGTGTAACATGTAAAACCAGCATCTTTCCTTTCGTAATCACCGTTTATCAGAGAGCTGACATCATGATTAAACTAAACCCAAACGATGCACACATACACACATCACATTAAAAACAGGCTGATGCTAAATGAGTAAGACTGAGTTTGAGTTTGGCCTATTAGACAGATGGATGTTATCAGGTAAGAGCAGGTGGAAAGCCGAGCGCAGAGGTAAAGCTGATTTTGGAGATTTTAAATCAAGTGGGAGTATTCGATGCAGGAATAATTGAGCTTGTTTACTGAATGTTATGTTGGACTGAGCTCATTAAGTCCCTGATCATTTGTACGCTGCAGATAATGAAAATGGTTTTAGTCGCCGGAAAAAGTTACACTCTTTCGGGATGATGGGAATCTTTATTTATTTTACCTTTTTTTAATAACTGAAGGCTCTTGCAGCTTTTCTAGGCTCAGCTTATTAACTGCTCAGTATGTTCATGTGGAGTGTGTGTATGTGTGTGCGTGCATGCGTGAGTGTTTGTGTGTGTGTGTGTGTATATCTCAAGTAGGAGGCTTGACAGTGGAAGTGTGAGGTCCCTCTGTTTTCATGCAGTGCAGCCTTTCGGCCATGTGCCTCATATGCATTTGTTGCTACATTTAAATGAATATTTATAACATTTTTCCTATAATGCATGTGACATTCACTAAAAAGTTACTACTGGTTATATTAGCTCAATAAAATATAATAACATTTTTAGAGAAATTTACAACTATATGTCATTCTAGAGCCCCAGAACTATAATTCTCTAAAGCCTTTTATTGGTTCATATTAAGTAAGTCAATATATATTGATTTCTAATGCACAGATTAACAATTACATGCAAAAATGTGTGTGTATGTGTGTGGTGCATTTCCATATCAGGGGAAGGATGGGGGTTGGGAGCATCTGGTGGCAGAAATAAAGCTTTTTCATGCTCATGTTGGGAGGATCATTAGCATAATATCAGTTTCTGTAAGGTGAAAACAGAATAATAATTGGCTTGGCCTTTTCTCTCTGTGTGTTGTAAAACAGTTAGGCATTAATTTGAGGATAACTGTGCAATTATTTTGAAATGCTACCAATCGTCAGGCTGGTGGGGAGTAAAGGAGAAAAGAGGGTGGAAAGGAGAGGCGAGGTCATAGGAGAGAAAGAAATGAGAAAGGCGGAGTAGTGCAGAAAAGTTAAACATGCCATCTCATTAGTTAATGGCCTTATTTGAAGTGGACTCGTGCTTGTCTACGGTTTGATTACTCACCAATTAGGATCACACCTCATGCTTATCTGGTAATAATTTTCAGAGAAAGGAGGGAGAAAGGGCAAAACTGAACTACAAAAAAGGAAACAGGAGCAAAAAAGAACTATTATTTTGTATGTATTCAAGATAAAATGGTATTTTACATTTTAATGAAAGAACATTGCTATCTTTTACATTGTACACATTGTGTTACTGTTAATAAGTCTGCGATTATTGCTGGGTCCAACACTTGAAAATTGGTAGGAATCCAGATTTATTTGTTTATTGTATGTTTATAAAAAATAAATATTTAAAGTCACAGACTGACTCCCGTCATAACTTCAGTTTTTAAAATTCATGCATATTGTTCTTTAATCATTTCAGTTACGACAAATATACTTTCCCTCTAAGGCTCTACCTACTTTTTTATATGTTTCAAGGTCCATTACATGTTTGTTTATCAATGTAATTAGCTGTGTGTTTTTATGTTGCGCTATTCTTTTACATTGCCCAAATACACATATACTAAGAGTGGCATGTAAATGATAGCACTGAAAGCTTTAGTACCTTGTGTTGTCTGGAAATGTTGTTAACATATTTATTATGATTGTAGCCATTTATCATATTTTCATTTCCTGCAAATCATTTACTATTAACCTGAGAGTATTTTGTTATTTGTTTACTTCAGTCTACAATACAGTAAATTTTCCACCGGGTCTGTTCTCCCCAAGAATCAGGAAGCAGACAGACTTGTAGTTATGTAGAAAGCCATATGAGAGTTAATGATGTCATCATTTATTACTCTTTACATCCTTCTGTTGTCTTCCCAAGGAAACACAATAGTCACTTAACAGCAACACAGTCTCTCTCTCGCTCACCATCACACGCATAACAAATAATGTTCACACAAACGCAGACAGGAAGAGGAAAATAAAGGGACTTATTTGAGTGTTGTTTGGACTGCCAGCTTCCTGGCTGTGTGAGTGAGGTTTGCTGACAACAGAGGAAACACTTGTTTTTGTACATGAATGATTCTTGTCGCAGAAGGGATCATCTGAGTCTCATACATCCTCTACCTGCTCTGTCTCACCTCCTATCCTCCTTTATGTAAGGTTCTCAAGGTCTGCATGTTACAGATTCATCTGAAAGCCGTCTAAAGATGTGCTTTTGACATGACTACACACTACTGTGTGCTCTATTTTATCTTGGCCTGAAATCTTAAGAGAATCGCCTGTAGGGAACTATTTTCATAGATGTAACAGTATGTTGAATAATGATTCCAGTAAAATAGCTTAAAATAGCAAAGGACCTTTTTTAAGTTCTATGCTGTTACACAAAAAGTTACACTCATTTGTAAGGTTTCACTTAAACACACAGCAATTCCTTTTTGGCTAATAATTAGAGATTAATAATTAGATATAGGGACACCATATTATTATGGCGTAACCAACCCACCTACTGGCATAGCACTAGCTTTTAATCGAATGCTTCAGATTTTGAATCTTAACCAAAAATATGAAGGCAGAAAATTTGATGTCTGTCAATAAAGACTACACAGGTATATTATTCTTCAAAGAGACAGTGTGGGAATATTACAGGAGCAGAAGAGAGAAACAAAAAGGTCAAAATTCTCATAATCATTTAACACTCTACATGAACGTGTTGTCTCCA
Source organism: Sisor rabdophorus (assembly GCA_026260075.1). Lineage (NCBI taxonomy): Eukaryota > Metazoa > Chordata > Actinopteri > Siluriformes > Sisoridae > Sisor > Sisor rabdophorus. The sequence continues at coordinate 6,917,774 of JAOTQW010000038.1, read as the reverse complement.
TTTGAAAGACTCTCTGAATGTTTTCTTCCTTTCAGTCTTCCTTGTCTCATAGGGGACTGCCTGTCTCCCTTTAGCTGTTTCTGTGGTAATCAATTCAAGCTCTCCTCACTAGCTGAGATCAATGTGTCAGGATTTTGGCTCTGCATGTGTGGTGGCATGAAGGTGCATGCATGCACTTGGGTGTGAGAGAAAGAGATGCTGATAGAGAGAGCTATATGTTGAATGTGTACTTGTGCGTGCAATGTGTATTTGTGGTGGATCAGAGCCTGCACTTGTCTGTGGATTACCTATAATCCTGCTTTGATCTAAGTGTTTGATCAGCCAATTGTTCCGGAGGCAGTGTGATTAGCAGAAGCACTGGAATTTACAGCTCATGTGGATAGAATGATCCTTCTCCCTTTCACAAATGTTGGCCATGTCTTGACTAGTTTATATTAATACAATACACTCTTATTTTATTGCATTTTTTTTGTTTTTTTTGTTTGTTTGTCTAGTGTAATTGTGTAAGAGTTGCATATATAGTGGAATATATATACGTTTAACTCCTGTCTTTGTGCCGTGTAACTGGGTTCTTCAGAAACTTTTTGTGCCACCTTGTCTTGGGTTTTACCCTATATTGTGCTGCAAACTTCCTGTAAGGATTCACATAAAGTTCTAATGATTATAACTCACCTTACAGCAAGAATGTCCCGGGTAGGATTCCTGTACAAGGGGTCATTCTGTGCCTCTTTGTGTGTTCTCCCTGCATTTGCATGGGTTTCCTCCTAAAAATATGTACATCAGGTTAATTGGGGATTCTAAATTTCCGAAATAGGAATGAGCAGACTCACGTGATTAGGGAATAAGCGGGTATAGAAGACAAATGAATAAATGACTGACAAACTGACTGAATTAATAAATGTTTATTTAGTGCCCATAAGAAGCTCCTTGAATAATTGTTTTGTGTAGTTGCTATAAAAACTACATGAAAACAAAAATTGTCACATTTTAAAATTCATGCATATTGCACATATTCCCTTCAGCTCCTTCTTTTACTTAAACTTTCAACAACCACAAAGTGTGTGACATTGCTGAAATGTGATTGTATCGGTCACTGGACCCTCTTATATGCAAGGTTAAATGTCAAACATTGATTCCTATAGTGGCAGTCTATTGTATCGACATGGCTGAAACCATTGCCATATTATTGCCATATAACCTCGAACCCTTTTTCAGCCACAGGGATATAATCGTTAAATCATAAAACTCTACAAGGTCTTATCTTTGTTTCGAACTAATTTCTTTCCCTTTCGCAGTGAATCTTATCCCATTTTGGGATTCAGATAAAGTGCAGTATGTGTTTCTGCAGGTTGCTAGATATATGGCAGACTCTCACTCTGGTCAAGGTTAGAGTTTTTCTCTATTTAATGACTCTCTCTGTGAACCCAAGGTTAGAAACAAACATGCACTGCTGCTGGCTGGGTACATTTTCAAAGCCCAAAATTCAAGCTAAGAATTATGGGTCTTTAGGGATCACTATTACAATGTATTAACTTATATACATAAACAATACATCTTGAATTTCTCTCAATGCCTTATTGTTCTCTAGGTCTAAGGGAGAAACATGTTTCCTGTTCTTAAGTATGCCGTTGGCCCACTTATAACTTAAATGACTAGTTTAGTTAACCTCTCTGCTCAAGTCCAACATATCATAATGGCAGCAACAGAACGATGCATAATTCCATTGGCATTAACATCCGTCATCTCCCAGCTCCAGCTATAAAAACAACTGCCAGGAGCAGTCTACACACTCTCACTTCAAACCCTGCACATACTTATTTCACTGTACAAGTGTGAGTCAGGTTGCAGAGGTGAGACACTCTGATAGTCCAGCAGATGAAATATTTGCTGACTTCTTTCACCTGAGGGACTGCTGTTCTGATGGAGTCACTTATATGTGGCCCCATTAGTCTCAGAGGATTTTTCCTAGCCCACTTTTTACATGATTTGTGCCAATTAAACAGCCGAATTATGTATAATAGTGGGAGTGACTCACGTTTGCAGGAGCAAGAGCGTGTAGGGCTGCATGACAGAAGGAGACTGTTGAATAATTAGAGTGAATTTTCAAAGCCCTGGAAACTCAATCATATTCTGCCATATGCTAACTATTTTTAACCTAATTTCTCTCTTTCCTTCTCTCTCCCTCTCTCTCTCTCTCTCTCTCTCTCTCTCTTTCTCTCTTTCTCTTTCTCTTTCTCTTACCCAATTCTAGGAGAAATAGCAAAGAAGTAGGAAAATACAGAACTGAGTCTTTGTGTTCATTTAATCCTATTATTTTAATAAAATCACCTGGGATTACAAATTTTGTGTAAATATGTTAAACATAGGGCCGTGCTGTGGCAAAGTGGTTAGCACGGTCGCCTCACAACAAGAAGTTCCTAGGTTCGAATCCCGGGCATGGGGTCTTTCTGTACAGAGCTTGCAGGTTCTTCCTGCGCTTGCGTGGGTTTTCCTCCCACAGTCGAAAAACATGTGCATTAGGTCGATTGGTGACTCTAAATTGCCCATTGGAGTGAATGTTAATTTGTGTGGTTGTGTGTGTGTGGCCCTGCGATGGATTGGCGACCTGTCCAGGGTGTTTCCCCTGGCTCCCGCCCTATGTGTGCTGGGATAGGCTCCAGCAGACCCCTGTGACCCCGGAATAGGGAATAAGCAGGAAAAGAAGATGAACGAATGAATGAATGAATGAATGAATGAATGTTAAGCATACAACCTGTTAATGTTGTACGGTAATGCATTAAATATGTATTTAAACATTTGCAATTGTTGATGATTCACTTCATAAAGATGATTCACTTATTTATACTTATAATCAACTGACACTTTGGTTCATACACTCATTCTAAACAAGCATTTGTGGTGGTTTTATTTTGTAGAAAAGCTGAAATATTTCATTTAGTATTGTAAATAAACACTTTTGTCTACACTGGGCACAATGAGCGCAATTTTATGGATTTTTGCTATGTGTTATTTCTCTTCTTTCACAGTAAGGTGAGACATTGTAGAGCACCACACCTTATGTTTATATTGCATATGTAAATATGTTGACCGTAATTGAAGAATCACATGACAGAAGGAGAAGCCAACTTTTTCTTTTTACTAAAGAAACATAGTCCATCTGTGTGTAAAATAATTTGGAAGTACAGAAGTAAAGTAAGGTATAAGAAAGTATAAGAAAAGTGGTCCATAAACTTCAAGTATAAGCTAATTGTTATCAGCAGCTCTCCAGCTATTTTGTGGTCACCTCTATCTACACTTCTATAATTCAGGCAGTTCTGATGATGAGTGTTTATTTTTAGTGATGAGAAGATAGATGAGCCCTTCACATTGCTTTTAACCACCAGATAATTAGCTAATTAACAGGTCTAAATGAAGCCGCACAATAGACAACACAGCAGAAACACTCTGGATGTGCCATGATATTGTAGCCTACACTTTGTTTTAAGCTAAGACACAACACACAAGGAATTTTATACTTTTATGCTTAAAATAATAAAGGTCTCTAGCGGCTTATATATTGCATACATTTTTGCAGGAAAATAATTAATAATACAGATACAGCAACAACAGCTACCCTAATTTTGCAACTGAAAACATTTTTTACATGCAACTGTAATAATTTTTTACATGCAACTAATATTATTTCTTTCTGTGCACAGTTTGTATGTCCTTATGTGCTTGTATGGGTTTACTCCAGGAACTCCGATTTCCTCCCACAGTCCAAAAACATGTACATTAGGTTAATTAGTATTTATAGTAATTATAGTAATTAATAGTAATTAATAATTAATAATACAGAGACAGCAACAACAGCTACTCTAATTTTGCAACTGAAAACATTTTTTACATGCAACTGTAATAATTTTTTACATGCAACTAATATTATTTCTTTCTGTGCACAGTTTGTATGTCCTTATGTGCTTGTATGGGTTTACTCCAGGAACTCCGATTTCCTCCCACAGTCCAAAAACATGTACATTAGGTTAATTAGTGATTCCAAATTGCCCATAGGAACTGTGACCTTTTAAGGTCTGCACAGGTTTCGCCGACATTTTTTAAATTGACTCTCTTGCTAGCAAATTGCTGCCAGGCATATTGTAAAAAGACCCGTCTGAAGAACCTGAAGGTTTTAAACTGGTTTTAAACTGAAAAGCATGTTTCAATTTTAATCCATACAGGATGGCATGGTTTTCATAAACACTTTCAAATTGAACAATGCAGAAGGAATACTATCACTAATATTATTGGCTTATTTAATTAATTTTAGTTAAGGTTGCATCTATGGCATTTGGCCCACATTCTTCTCCAGGGCGATCTTTGTTCATCTCTTTTATACAACTGAGCAATTGAGGGTTAGGGGCCTTGCTTAGGGGGACCAGCAGTGGGAACGCAATCTTCCAATCAGCAGTCAAACACCTTAACCACTTTCCCTATATATTGACATTACTGGGGGTGAATAAGCAAATTACCACAGCCACACTTCACAATTTGGTTTAAAACCGTTCAGTGTGAAAGTGACTGTGGGAATAAATCTGATATATGGTATTTAAATGTGTATTTTAGTTGATGGGTATTTGTCTAATCTTATTTAGTTTGCTTTAAGATATAGAGGTGAATTAAAATTAATCGCCTGGGCACACTACAGTACATGAAAGGTCTGATACTAATAATGGAACAGATATCATGGGGCTCCAAATGTGTGTGGAACCTTGGAAAATCCACCCAAATGCCTCCCATCCTCTAGATTGGTGGCATGCTTGACAAAATTAAACATATATAATAATGATTATATTTTAAGAACCCCTTTAAAAGGAACAGAAGAAAAGAAAAAAACTTTGTGACTTAGTATATCTTATCTTCGTGTACTGTAATTATTCTGCTTCAGAGGCGCATCATATCCCCTGTGTAATTAAACAATCCCTCTGCTAATAGATTTAATATCAGATTGCTGACAAAATGAGTGAGAACAGAGGAATGAACTCCGCTCTCTTTTCCTGCCCTGAACAGCATTGAAGAGAGCATTTATCAGTGTACTGTCTCCGTCTCCCTTTCCCTACATGACCCCTCCTGTCCTGTTAAATGATTCAAAATCTGTTAAACTCACATCAAACCTTCTGTCACTAGCTGACATTGACCTGCTTCTCTGTAAGCTAAACGGCTACATGTCCTTGTACAAAAATGTGTATCGCACTGTATTTTGATTAATAGTTTACCATTGACATAACACCCCAGATTTCTCCCTTCCTTCCTTCCAGTGATATTGGTAGCCTTGCCCACATCATTTTGCCTTCTCCCTGCACACTGATTACCTGTAGAGGTTGTAGTAATGAGAATGTCAGCCCACTGTGAATTCTAATTTAGCACAAGCTGCTCTATGCCAGGTATTTGGGCTGTTCTTCAGCAGCCGAGCTCGTCGCCGCAGCTCTGCTGTTTATGAGTGAATTACCTGTTTTTTCTTCACTCATGCGGTTTGCAGCACTTTGACTCCAACATTAGAAGGCAGATTCCCGTGCGGATTTTACAGCCTAAAACTTAATAACCCTGTTAATTAATATTCAGTGCCTGCACCAAGCAAAAAATCTGAAGGATTACTACCTAAATGAGTAGCATCAATTAGCTTGATTATTAGGCTCTGCATTAAGTGCACAGCAGAGAAAGCACCGTGGCGCATCATGAATGTCGGTTATTAGAGTTGTAAAATTAGGCTTTGGAAGCGTGTTTCTGTGCATATCCCAGAGGTAGCTGTAAAATCTGCAGTCCCGCCAGACTGAGCCGCTCCAGCTGGTCCTGCTCGAACCTGGTGCTGTAAACAATATGATCGCTCCATCAACGCTCGCCTCATATCAGCATTCATCAGGCTGCTTTATCAATACACACACGCTTCACAATTAAACAACCTAGAGGGGGGGGGGAAACGTAAGCCGAGGAATAAATGCCAGACGTTCACTTTAATCACTGACTCTGTTAATCAATAAAATTCCTTTAATAACTTTTAATTAAAGTTTTATTTCAGAAAACATGTTCTAATGTTCGTTTGCTGCTGGTTCTCTGTTGATGGTGACTGGAGAGGTTTGGGAATGCAGATGGCAGATGCTGCTGGTCAGTCTTGCCCAGGCTCATCATGTCTGTAATTGCATTTTCTCACCTACAGAGGGTGGTGAGGAACCCTGTTAAAGGCAAGGCTCTGCCTAGCAATTATTGTCAAGCAAATTACTAGGTAGGCAATATATATGCTGTCAGGTGAGGTTAGCAAGAAAAAGTGTAAGGAAATGGACCATTCAGTCATTCATCATGGCTTTAGTCGGTGAGACCAAATTGAAAATAAAATGCCATTCTGTCTGCTGGAATTAGAGGATTTTACAGCTTATCACAGTCAGCTAAGGATCTAAAGATAAGGAGCTTTATGCATGAAGAATACTTTATTCTCTCTCCCCTTATACCAATCTATAAATTATCCCTTTAAACCCAAATGCAATTTTCATGTTCAGCACGGCCCACTGACAATATAAGCAATTATATACACACTGCATGGCCACTTACAGTAAAACACAGTTGAACAACCCCTCAAGAGCCTCAGACTGTATCACAAGAGAGCTGTATTCGACCATCTGCTAGATTCTCTGCGTTCTGTACACATGCACACATTTCACCACAACCAGACTAAAGAAAAAGCTAAAAAAATAAACACTCAGAATACATTTACACTCATATACACACACTGGGCTTAGAAATATGCTGCAAAAATAAAACTATTTTATCTAATATAAGACTTTGTAACTAATAAAATAATGTAGAATACATAATAAAATAATGAAGAATACATAATAAAATAATGAAGAATACATGAAGAAAGGCTTACTTTAGATCTAGCACATTTTTTAATTGCAATCCATTTTTAGTAAAGTAAATGTAGACAAACTTAAAGCAATTGTGCTTAATTTAATAATTATTAGTACATTTTAAAATCGCATTATATTTAAAGCTAGCAATTATTAATAGTCAATTACCCTGGTACACTTTCCTAAGTCTAACATTGCTTCCGCACCACAAATCAAAATAGATCTTTAATTAGCTGATAAAACATAATTCAGTCCTATGTGTTCGGAACATTTATAAGATTGTTAAAATGTGTCTTTTTATATTTCAACTACATATTTTAACCAACAAAAAAATTGATGGTGATCAACATCATTTACTTATAGTCATACTAAAGCCATCAACTGCCATAGTGCAGTTGGCCTACATTAATCTCGCTACTTCCTGTTTCCTTTTAGCTTGACCGATCTCACATAGAATATTTGGAATGTAAATACTTAATAATCATTATTTTGGTACCCTGGATTGCTTATCAATTTTCAAATCCATTTTCGATTGTGAAATGGTGGCTTATACTGTTCTGTAGCTCATTGTTGCTAAAACAGTACTCAGGGGAGCAGAGCGTAACACAGCTGGATTAAGCAGCCTCTGTTCAATTAGGATTTGCTATAATTTACAGCAACCCCCCTAACGTTTTGACACACACCTGATTGCTTGCATTGTTGTTTTCATTAATAATAATTATAATACTGACCAACACAGAAACTGTAAAATATTTAATCAATTATATGCGCTTGCATACATGCTGCATAGCCTGCATACTATTATAGTAAATATAATGCTGCAATAATTAAAACAGCCAAATAGCCAAACAGAATTTATTTTCAAATTCTGTTACTTTTAAATTCTGTTTTCTTTGTGTTGTTGACGTCTCTGTGCACTGGAAGCCTGTGTCACCAAAACAAATTCCTTGTATGCGTAAGCATACTTGGCAATAAAG
>JAOTQW010000038.1:6864414-6892900 GCA_026260075.1 Sisor rabdophorus | reverse complement strand
TAAATTGCCCATAGGAGTGAGTGTGAGTTGTGTGTTTGTGGCCCTGCGATGGATTGAAAAAAAAAGTGACCCTAAATTAGAAAATAAGCGAGTGGCCCCTGAGTTATAGAATATGCAGGCATAGAAGATAAATGAATGAATTTAGTATATTAAAACTGCCTCACAGCAAGTAGGTCCTGGGTTTGATTCCCAGGCAAGGACTCTTCTTGTGCAGAGTTTGCCTGTTCTCCCCCTGTGGGTTTCCTCCAGCTACTCCCCCGGCTTTCTCCCACAGTCCAAAACCCTTTCACATTAGGTTAATTGGTGATTCTAAATTGCCCATAGGAGTGAGAGTGAGTGTCGGCCAGAGTTAAAGAATAAGTGGGTATAGAAAATAAATGAATGAATAATTGAATAATACCCCAATTTATATTACACATGACTAGTAATACTGTGGTTGCATGTGTGCGATGTGTCAATTTTCTTGCAGCGATTTACAAATGAAGACCATTTGGCAGTTCATAAACATAAGCATGAGATGACCCTCAGGTTTGGGCCAGCACGCAGTGACAGTGTCATCATCGCTGGTAAGTATAGCTGCAAACTCCATCCCTCTTATATTTTGTGATTTTGGAGAAAGAAATCTACTGCAAAATGACTTTAGATTATCTGCATGTCATGTGAGGCTATCACAACACACTTTTAGCTAAAACTGCTTTGTTTTCTGTGCCTCAATGCTGTATAGGTAAGTAATTAAACATGCTTTAGATTAGTAATAGGAGATTCCTGTACAGTTTTAGCAATTGAAATGGCTTGTTCATAAAGCAGCTTTGAGATAATGACTATTGTTAAAAGCGCTCTACAAATAAAGCTGAATTGACTTGAATAAACATATTGCAAAAAAATTACAAGTGGCATGACATTAACTGCGCATTACTAAATGTGATGGTCATTTATCAAGCAAATAGATGTTTGTCTTATTGTTGTTTTTTTTTGCAGATCAAACACCAACACCCACTCGCTTTTTAAAGAACTGTGAGGAGGTGGGACTGTTCAACGAGCTCGCTAGTCCTTTTGAGCATGACTTCAAAAAGGCCACAGAGGAGGACATTAAAAAGGTACATAAGGCTTAACCTATAGTGTGAATAGTCACTTCATTGTTACGTAGTTTAACATTAAGATCCCTCTAAGCACAAGCGAACACAAGTGGCCTTTGCTGCTGATTCATTCAGGGATTTTTTTCCACAGACTAACTGTGTTCTGTAAACATTTCACGGACCTTCTTGTTGTGTCGCGTCACAACAAGAAGGTCCTGGGTTTGAATCCCGGGCACGGGGTCTTTTTGTGCGTAATTTGCATGTTCTCGCTTGTGTGAGTTTCCTCCAGGTACACTGGTTTCCTCCCAAAATCCAAAAACATTTGCATTAGGTTGATTGGTGATTCTAAATTGCCCATCTGAGTGAGTGTGAGTTTGTGTCATTGTGTGTGTGTGTGTGGCCCTGCGATGGACTGACGACCTGTCCAGGCCTTTCAATCTATTTGCACTGGGATAGACTCCCCCTTGACCCTGGGTTTAGGAATAAGCAGGTATAAAATTGTCTTATGGATCTATAGGGTTTTAATTAACTTCTCTGCTTGTACACAGAAGATAAATAAGTACAACACTATTCTGTACAATACTGAATAAAATACAGTTTAATTCATTTTAGTTAAGTAAAATTTTTTAACCATGACAATTTAAACTATAAGGGTGACGTGGTGGCTTAGTGGTTAGTACTGTTGCCTCACAGCAAGAAGGCCCGTTCTGGATTCCCTGGGCTTGTGTGGGTTTACTCCGAGTACTCCTGTTTTCTTCCACAATTAAAAAACATGTATGTTAGATTGATTGGTAATTAAAATTTCCCATAGGAGTGTGTGTTTATGTGTGTGCCCCACTTAACTTGGGGTCTTTGGGGTCTTCTGGAACGTATCCCAGCACACATAGGGCCCTGGACAGGTCACTAGTCCATTGCAGGGCCACACATAAACAAACAACCACTCACACTCACTCCTATGGGCAATTTAGAGTCAACAATTAACCTATTGTACATGTTTTTGGACTGTTGGAGGTAACCGGAGTACCAGGAGGAAACCCAGACAAGCGTGGGGAGGACATGCAAACTCAGAAAGACCCCTTACTCAGAAATGGAGCTCGCCACCATGATGTGTTTATATTATAATTAATTTCTAATATGAAATTGTGAGTTTGACTAGGTTAATTAGGTAATTTAATTAGGTACATTATAAATGCTGTTAAACTGTCCAGTGTTTACATTTACATCATTTAGCAGATGCTTAAACCTGCTTTTAGTCTCATTGAACAGAGCAATAATTAATAGGTATACATTAATTAATATGTATGCAATAAGCAACAACACACAGAGCGACCAAAATGTATTTTAGTCAAAGTGCTGCCAATCAATCAATCATCTTCTATACCCGCTCATTCCCAAACTTTTCAGGATCACGGGGGTCTGCTGGAACCTATCCCAGCGCAGATAGGGCGAAGGGCAGGGGGTACACCTTGGACTGGTCGCCAATCCATCGCAGAGCCACACACACATATTCACGCCTATGGGCAATTTAGAGTCACCAATCGACCTAATGCTCATGTTTTTGGCTGTGGGAGAAAACCGGAGTACCCAGAGGAAACACCGTACAGAAAGCCTCTCAGCCCAGGATTATTGCTGCCAGTTAATGTTTATTTGAATTTCCAGTATAATTGTTGTGCTGGTCATCCCTACATTATCTTTTTTTAATAATAATAGTTTATTAATTACACTTTTAAAACTAACACACTACATCTCATTCTCTGGTTAATTTAGAACTCCACTTGACTCCAGATTATGTTAAATATAAAGCTTGAAATAGATTAATAGCTGTGTGTTTCCTTTATTGCTTATGGATGGCGGAGCATTAGGTGCTTACATCTACTTGTTTTCTGTTTTGTGTGCCGTGAGATTTTTACTGAGATTATAACAATAATTAGATTAAAAACGTGGGGAAACATCAGATCACCTGACCATCAGGTGCATGTGTGTTTTCAGACATCTTATTCCAGATTTACACTTCATGTTGCTGTTAGAATTGGGTCTACTATTCTATTATGTATTTAGCTTATGAATGTGGTATGTGGCTTAAATGTGAGATTTGGATTTATTCAGATTTAGTGAGATCAGCAGTTTGAAGAACCACGTATAATTCTGATGGTTCTGACCATAGAATTTTGGCAATATACTGTCTATCTGTTTGTCTATCTATCTCTTTATCTAAAGCTAGAGAAAACCCATGCAAGCGCAGGAAAAACATGCAAACTCTGCACAGAAAGACTGGGAAATGGATACACAAAGATTTAATTCATGCAAATTAAGACAATCCTATTGGCCTAATCTCCTCCAGGCTGACGCCGCCACCAGCCAGCGGGCACAGGGTTCACATAATGGTTTCAAATGTTCTTATTTAGAGTGAATAGATTTTTTAAAAATATTCTATGGCATTTATATTAATTAATTCTGGGATATGTTAAACATTTTTTTCTTTACTTTAGTACAGTGATAATCAAAGCAGGAAATATTTTGGTATTTGATAAAATATTATGATATAAATGAAATATACATATATAGCGCTGTTAGTCTGCGCTAAAATCTGTTTTGTGTGTGGAGGGGAGTTATTTTATTATATATTATATATATTATGTGTTATATGTGATTTGTGCTTATTATTATAATAGTTACCTTTGGATTTGTCACCTCTTGCAACCCCTGTTGTGCGAAACAAAATTGAGGAACATGCATCTCTGGAGTCTCATCGAAACAGCCCTTTGCCCCATCCTGAGTCTACAACAAACGATGACAAGGTAAGATTGGCTGACTGTAACCTTTTTGCATTATTTCTACTCACTCATGATTACCTCAAATTTGTTTACCTACTATGTTGTGTATTAGGGCTGCACAATATATATAAATTATCAAAATTGTGCATATCATGATGTGAATTTTGCAATGGCTTGCAATAAATTAGTGGTTTAACACTTTAAACTATAATGTATGGTTAAACTTTTAGGTCGATGCAATAAATGAGCGATTTTCATTCATTCATTCATCTTCTATACCTGCTTATTCACTAACTTTCCGGGGTCACGGGGGTCTGCTGGAACCTATCCCAGCGCACATAGACAGATAGGCAGGGAGTACACCCTGGCAGTCCATCGCAGGGCCACACACACAACCATACACACTCACGTTCACTCCTATGAGCAATTTAGAGTCACCAATTAACCTAATGCACATGTTTTTAGACAGTGGGAGGAAATCGGAGGACCCGGAGGTAACCCATGCAAGGGCGGGGGGAAAATCACAACTCCGCACAGAAATACCCCGTGCCTGGGATACGAACCCAGGACCTTCTTGTTTTGAGGCGAACGTGCTAAACACTGCGCCACCACACCGCCATGAGCGATTTATTACTTCAAATTATAATGTATAGTTATAGCTTTAGGTCTATGCAGATAGTAAAGTATCTGGCATGTGGATGTTAATTTTGGATATGCGTGTGCATGCTTTGGTGCAAGACAGTCAGCTATTCAAATCAGAAGCACCCACAGCTGCTGCCACCAATTTAGTGCCAAGACAAAGAAGTACCTCAAAGATATAACAGTATTTGTGTTTTAAAATAGATGAGCGCATGGCAACATAAAGGGGAAAAGTTACATGGGAATGTATTTAAAGAAACCTATGTTGGATTTATTGTTTTTTAAAATGTTGACATTGCATATTGAATATAGCATTATCTATTACGTTATATATTGCATATTGCATTTTCAATATCATGCAGCCCTTCTGTGTATAGTGTGGAAAGCTAATCAGTTCCTCCAGAATTTTGCAAATCAATAGATCATCAAGTAAACCTGTGTATTGTCAAAGGCTTCCTGATACGATACATATCACGATACATTGGGGTTACTATATATCACAGCATATTGCAATTCATTAGATTGCAATGCTTCTGAGACACTAGAAGTATGCATCAGCTATAGGAGGGTACTTTTCTTTTTACTAGTAAAATGTTCTGCCAAAAAATCTTGAAGACCTCCAAAAGATACATTATAAACAAACAAAAACAAAAATACAAACACAACAAAATAAATCAAAATGCAAAAATCTCAACAGACTCAGGCAAAATTACGGAGGGACTGACTTATTTCAGGTTTGCAAACATTTGTAATTAAAATTAAAACTGTCCTGATGGGGTCTGTACTTCAATTTCTTTTCCTGCCAGTCTACTGAATACTACTTCTGGAGTTGTAGAACATTTATCTCAGCTGGCCAGTTGTCTTCTGATTACAAGGTTCACATAGTCAGCTCTTCTGTAGTAGTCTGTGTCTTCTTTACTGTATAAAGGGCATGGAAACTAATTATCAAGGACTAAAATGGCACCTTTTTTAACAGTTGATGCACCTTGGGTTTCATATGATATTTTCAGGAGGTTTCTTTGCAGCCGACCTCACTGCCTACGTCCACTATAGTCCGTCCTGCCTCTCTCCAAGTCCCCAATGTACTTCTGGCCAGTACTGATGCTAGTGTTGTTATTCAGCAAGCCCTTCCATCACCAACATCTAGTTCTGTTATAACTCAAGCCCCATCCTCTAATAGGCCGATAGTGTAAGTAGCTCCAAAATGTTACTTCAAAACCTTTTTAATCTTTAAGTCACAGTAACTTTTTTTCACCTTTTTTTAATCATCAGGAGCATTTTAATTTGATTATCTATTATTTTAAGTGATGCTTATGTTTACAGCTGGCAATATTTTTCCTTTCATAAATGTCAACAACATTATCATTTTTATTTTTCTTCAAGTCCTTAATTTTATGAAAATACTGGCTAATATTTCATGTTGAAATGTTTTGATTAGATAATACTCGTATTTTGATGGTATTACTATGCAAAGTTGCCTCTCTGCTCTGTCTTTAGCCCTGTGTCTGGAACATTCCCAGTGATTCTGCAGCTGCCAAATGGACAGACCATGCCCGTCGCCATCCCGGCTACCATCGCCAGCTCTAGTGTACACATCCCTACTGCCATACCAGTATGTTTACATAACTTTTACTTAGAAGGAAGGATTAAGGTGTCTGTGGTTAATGTGTTGGGCTGATTCCAGAAAGACCAGAGTTTGATTCCTAGCACCACCAAGCCACCACTGAACAAGATCCATAACCTCTAATTCTAACAGAGATAAATTTAACTTTCATCTGCCAAATGCCGCCAATTGTATATGGAAGGTGGGTTTGATTCCATTTTAGGTTCTTTGTGCTCCCACCTCTTTCTCTATCTCCCATATCTATCCCTCTGTCCTATCAATAAAGGCCCCAATTCTCCAAAAACAGTTGGCTTATAGGCATTAAACCTTTTGCTGTTCTTGCACTTAGACAGAATGCTAACTATACAATTTGAAGGAAATTCTTTTTTTAAACATTTATACTAAGATTCCTTCGCACATGCATCTGAAAGTGTCTGAGGACTATTTGTTCTCTTGCCGGGTGGTTAAACATTTGAAAGTGACTCCCTTTCCAAAAAAAGTGGCGGTGAGTACTCATATCATGAGTGGCGTTGGTGTGATTTGTCAGTGGCACGTTTCAGCATGGCACAGAGGACAGGCTGGTATTTATTATTCTGACACTGCCTGTGTAGCATGGAGAGGGAGAATGAGAGAACTAATGGGCCTTAGAAAAGGGCAGTTGTATGTCATGGCAATAAAACGAAAGCTGGTGGAGGAGAATAAGACACCAGGAGACAATGTTTTGACCATAATGGGTTCTGTGACACGCTCACTGTCCTTGTGTGGGCTGCCAGTATTCAGACTAAATATGCATATTCACGTTTATCTCTAGGTATAATAAGGGGTTTAAAATGTTGGTTGTGGTGGGTTTTGGAAGGTAAGAAAAAAAAGTCTACATCATATTATATACAGGATGTTACTCCATCTGCGCTCTGTCTCTTTATTTCTCTTTCTCACTGATTGTATTGGTGTGTTGGGGACTTTGTAACTACATCTTTTCGAGGTTCTGAGGCCTGCAAATACCATGCCGTCACCCTAATGAGTGTGAGCTATGGGGTGCATGCTGCTGGCTGTGTGTGTGTGTGTGTGTGTGTGTGTGGGTGTGTGTGTGTATTTGTAAGAGTGTTTAGTGGCCACACAGCAGTTTGGAGTGTAAAATGTCTTCAGATAAACTAATTATGCCAATTTATTTCATTTTTTCATCTTATCTTTGTGTTGTGATCTAGCTGGTAAGGCCAGTCACCGTAGTGCCTAACGTTCCTGGGATCCCAGGGCCCTCCTCTCCACAACCTATCCAGTCAGAAGCCAAGATGGTAAAAAAAATTACCATTTCCTATATATGCTATAATTTCTTCTAAATGTACTTAGTTTTTTAGGTGCTAGAGAGCACCACTTTAAACCTGATGTGTGTTTCTGTTGTGGACCAAAAGTCCCTCTGTGTGTGCTTATAGAGATGTGTGTGCTACAGTGTATCGTAATGTACAGTGCATGAGTGTGTGTGGTTGTAGAGACGTGTGTTCTACTGTGTACTACAGTGTATAGTAATGTACAGTGTGGGTGAGTGGAGAGACATGTGATTACTACAGTCCGTTATAATATTCAATAAGTGAATGTGTGTGGGGAGTACACACAATATGCAGGTCTGTGTTGGTGATGAAGTGTTGATCACCCAGCAGTAAGTGTTCACAGCATGCTGCTCCTCTAGACATTAGCATGTACACCCACTCTCAGGGACAAGGGCAAGCATTGCAGGGATAGAGGCCTGTCTGTCACAGGGGTGTGTATGGGGGTATGCGCACGTGTTCAAGATGACAAACGCACATACAGCCCTGTGCTCAGCAGGTTGTCAAAGGGGGCAACTGGAGTGTGAGGAGGAAAAGTTGGCCCACTCTCAGAAAAGGCACATTATGGTTCCTCACCCTGCATGGAACCTTTTGTTCAGCAAAATCCAACCTGTCCCTGTATACAATTTGTACACTGGCTCTCTCTCCTTCTCTCTCTCTCTCTCACACACAGCAGAAATACACTATTGCACAGGGGGCTTGAAATATCAGCGCATACTTTCTCTTTCATGACCCTTAACACACACACAAGCACGTAGTACTTAATAAGCTCACATCAGGAAAACAGACCCCCCTCTTTGAGGTTGCCCCTCCTCCTGCCATTTCTTTATCCCTTTCTTTTTTTCTCTCTCTCTCTCTCTCCTCCCCAGACACAGACACGGCACTTTACAAGGACTGATGATGCTGCAAAGACCACAATAATGATAATTAACTTGCTGAATTTAGAAGATTATGCTGTTAATTAGTTGAAAAATAAAGATAAGTAATATAGTAGCAGATGGTTGGATAACACCCCAGAGATGGTGGGTTATTGCACTGATGAGGTTCCTGTGGCAGATATGAAATATGATTTAGTTTCTCTCTCTCTATCTCTATGTGTCTCACATGCTTTCTGTCTTATCTGCTTATTCTTTCCTGGGAGGGTTGTTATACTATAAACTAATTTGGTAGATCGATCGGTCTGGCACTGGTAGCTGTTTAAAGAATGTCCCCTTCTTGTTTTTTTCCCCACATTAATGAATCTCTCTTTTCTTCTTTAGCCCTCACTTGCCTTGTTTACCTGCTGTGGGTTCATTTGTTACGTTATAGCTTTCACATGTTTTGGCCCCATTGTTGCTTTTTCAGTAAGACACTTTAGCTCTGTGATGTATAGAGCATCTGTGTTATATAGTGCATGATGGTGGCGAACTGCCGTATGAAGACGGACGCGACGCAGTACGCCTGAATGCCTCGAGCGGCGTGTGCGGGTGTCATTCAGCGAGTGAGAGTTGACATTATTGTTATGCAGCTGTGGGGAATGTGACAGCCTCAGTGGGAGGCAGAAGTAGGAAAGGGTGCTTAACGCTGAGGTCGCTATGCTACGCGAGCTACGGCTCGCCCGGGAGAGAAAGATTTCCCTGACAGGAGAGAATCACGTCCGTCTCGAGGGAATAGGAAATTAGCTACGACAGCTATTACTCCTCTGGAACAGGATGCAGGGAAGCATCTGTTTTTAGTGGTGATGAATATGTTGTTTTAATCCTTGCATACCGCTTTCTCTGGAAGTTAATTACCGTAATCTCCTGTACCTGCTTCTCTCTAATGCAGTTTAGCTCTCTGACTTATGAGACGGGGCTGTCGGAGCAGCAGTTTTGCTAAAAGAAAGCGACTGCATTTACACACAGTAAATAGACAAGTAATATTTAGCTTTCTCCATAATTCATTGTACTTCTGCAGGAGGTAGATAGCTGAATAAGCCATCGGGGGGTACTAGAGCGTCTGGCTTGATAAGACAACTGACCACAAGTCATTCTTGCAGTGCAACTACAGTCCAGGGTTTTGTCCTGAAGACAGGTTAGATGTGTGATAGCAAAGTTGTGCGAGAGCCGCAGTAATTCTATTATTCATGTATATGATCATGGATTTAATTTTTGTGGAGGGACCAAATGACCTAATGGGTCTTTAAATATTTATATATGGGGTTTTTTTTCATGTAAGAGTAAAGTTTACTTAGCTAATGAATGATTTTTTTAAATGTAGATTTGATTAAAATATATTTTATATTGCTCAATATTTCATTTAAAAAAAGAATTGAAAATATTGTCACCACTGACATTTTCTTAATCTCAAAGGGTTGATGTGAGTTCAATTTATTTATTAAACTTAAATTTATTAAATTTATAGCCAAATATATACCTATGGGGGGCGTCACAGAAATTTTTAAGGCTGGAAACTTTTTATAGGAATAAAGCGAAATAATTTTAAAAATTGCATATAAGCTTATACAGGAAACTTAATTGTAGTGAGAGAAAAAAATGATCTTGCAGCCTTATATTATTTAAAAACAACCAAAAAAAAGAACTTGTTTAAAAACAAGTTTCAATGTTAAAATGTCTATCTTGGTCAGTATTATTGTTCAACATAATAATACCATTGGAAAAATGAATGCACTAAGTGAACAAATATTTAGGTGAGATTCCAGGTTTCCAGGTTTTGAAAAGTCAAAAATCTTACGTTCTAAATAATTCCCATAAATGCCTGTTCAGTCTTCAACCTGGAATATTTCCAAAATTTCAAAATTTTTTGGATATTGAATGAAATTTTTTTCCCTCTTTGCTAACGCTACCTCTATAAATAAAAAAAAACACTTCTGACTCTTCTCTTTTTTCTTTCCTCATTATCTGTCATGTGCTGGATGCAGAAGCTAAAGGCAGCTCTAAGTCAACTTCCACAGGTAACCAACGGGGACACGGAGCAAAGCCGGACCGCCAGGCAGACTTCACCGCCACCTCCACCCCCAGCTGAAGAGACACGCCCACAATCACTACAACAACCAGCAACATCAACTACAGAAACACCTGTGCGTAGTAGTGTTGCATAGGTAGGCTGAGGGTTTCACTGCAGATATTTTTTTTGTTAATATTGCTGTTTGTGTTCACAGGCATCACCAGCTACGCCCGCTCAGCACACACCCAGCACAGGTGGGCGACGTCGCCGGTCAACCACTGAAGACCCAGATGAAAAAAGACGGAAGTTTTTGGAGAGAAACCGAGCAGCAGCCTCGCGCTGCCGACAAAAGAGGAAAGTGTGGGTTCAAAGTCTGGAGAAAAAAGCGGAAGACCTGAGCTCTATGAATGGACAGCTGCAGGTACACCTTATATGCCTTACTCTCTGTGACTGTTCTCACCTCATAGTGGTACAATGGGAGAATTGACCAGAGTGTAGAAAAGTACAGGCTTTTTTTCAAGCACTTGTTGCACTTAGTAAAAACTATAATTACAATTTATCACGATTTCCCTAGATCTCTAAATTCAAAGGGTTTATCTAATAAAAGTCAGATTGTAAATAATATTATCGCTTAACAATATATTTTTTAAATATAATTTATATATTTTTAACTATATCAGCTTCAACCCAGCTGGTGTCAATTCCTATCCTTTATTATTATTATTTTTTTGTTATTTATTTTATTTATTTTTATTATTAAACTAAATTCTTACCCGATTTCTTTCAGTTAAACTTTTTTACACAATTATCACTTATGTTGTAGTCAAATAATAGAATGAAAAATACTAATAGAATAATTAATATAAATTTGTAATAAAATTATTCTTAAAAAAACTTATTCCTGTGGAAATAGTTTCTAGACTAAAAGATCTAAAAACTTCTTTATAAACACCATGGTTCTAAAAAAAGCAATATCGTTTGTGTGTGTGTATTTCAAATGTTTTGTTTCTAACCCGATTAAATGGATTTATTTATTTTGACATGATGATGAAATCATTAATGCTGATTAAGAAGTGTTTTGTTCTGACAGCGTTGATAAATGTGTGCACGTGTGTGTGTGTGTGTGTGTGTGTGTGTGTGTGTGTGTGTGAGTACTGCATGTGTGCGAGCGTGTGTCTTAGCATCTTGCATTGATATATCCCTGTCAATAAAGACATTTCCTCCAGATGTCATCGGCACACAAGCGTGTCGTCTCTTCTGCCTGCATGTTTAAGAGCTGGCCCTGGAACTCTCCCAGGGAAACCCGTCTCTTTGAACCGCCATTTTGCGGCAGGCAATTAGGATTCACTCCTGACAAGTTCGAAACAGTTCACGTAACTGTTGTCTCTGCTGATAGGGACACGCTAGGCTATGAGGCGACGTGTTCCAGACAATTTAATGAGATGTGCCGCTGTTTATTTGCGTGCTGTCTGTCCTGTTTGTTCATTGGGGGGGGTGGACGAGAGTGATTAATTTGTGATGGAGAGACTGGCGGGGGTGCTGATGAGATTGTTGTTAGGGTTAAATGAACACAGGCAGCTGAAGGGTTGAAAGCGGAAACATAGAAGGAGTATAAAGTGTTAAAATAGTCCCGGTAACTGCAGAGAGCAGAGCTTTCTACTGATATAAAAATGTAGCCCATTATAGTGTAGTGTTTTATGCAGTATGTTAATCAGTGTCATTAGTGTGTTGTAATGTTTTCTGTCTGTCCCATTGGTTTTGCTGATCAGCACCAAGTGCTCTAATGATGTACGATTACTTTGACATCATCCTTAACGGCCTCTTTAACGAGATGTCGGTGCCAGCCGTCCAGCATGCTGCACCGGGGCTGCACGTTACACCACCTTTGAGCCTCCACAAATATTATTACCGTGCAATAAATGGTGTGTCGAGGTTTGGAATTCATTAGTAATTCTGTGCTGATCCGTAAAGACATAAATGTATGATGCAGGAAAAGCACAGACATTCGCTCGCAGCCTTTCAAGTTGGTGATTTAGCTTTTGAAGTGATTTGTCACGCAGAACATGACTGCTGATGTCCTTGCTATTCTTTTATGGTTCTCATTGGAAAAACCTTACCCTTAGAACCATTGACTTCCTGTCAGAGACCCGTGCGCCTGTGCTTATTTGGTAATTATCTGCTTGAGGCATGCAGTTCTCCCTTATCACCAGTAGAATTGGGTTCTATAAAGGGGGTTACATGGATCCATCAGTGTTTTATGGGCGGAAAGGAAAACAAGAGGGGTAGAGTAAAAGCCGGGCTTCGGAACAAGAGCGGGAGCTGTGGTGCTGGTCGTAATGGGATGTCGTCGCATGTGTGGCGCAGAGATCCACAGCTTCGCCAGCTGTGTTTAAATCTGTTCCTCTATAGCCTGTGCCTTGCCAACGATGCCAAGCCTAACAGATGGAATCAAGTAAATTGCCCACTTTTTACCCAAATAGATCAAAGTGGAGGCTACAATTTAGAGAAGAGAGAAAAAATACTTAATTCTGCCATGTCGTAGTCTGGTCCCTCTTGCATGCCCACGTACCTCTAAAATCTCTTAAAGTCACCTTCACTGTTAAACAGGCCCATCTCTGACACACGCAGCACGACGTCCCATGGGAGCTGTAAGAGGAGAGTAAATCTTGGCAGAATGGGGTGAGGAGTTTTGCTGACGGAGGGGATAGCACTCTCTCCTTCTGTCTTTCCCTCATCTCATTTTCTCCACTTTCCTTTTTGAGGGTAATGGCATCATAATTCACTTTGATGATAAAGGATAAACTAAACCGAACATCACAATTCTGCACTTTAGTATATGTAGAAATGGTTTTAGAAGTAGAAACTTGCTGGAAGTTGTGCTACTCAACTTTTCAGCTGATAACCTACCACAGATATAACACTTCTCTTGATAACGGAACTTGCAACCAGGTGAAAAATTCATCATTTAAAAGAATAGTCGCTGTACAAGCTTCAACTGGGGGGGGGGGGGGTACCCGCGCATAGATTGAACAGATTACAAAAGAAGAATTCTGGACATTTAGAAATGCGCGTTCATTTGTTTTCACTTTTTATGTAGTAAAAATAGAAGAATGATATTACCAATTTGATGAGACACTTTAGTTTGTTAATATGTTTTTATTAAAGACCGAATAGATGTAGTTTTATTTTATTGTTTTTGTAAGGATTGGGAATAGAGTTTTAAAGAAAGAGATCAAAATACATTTTGTGCCCAAAGACTCCCACATTTAAACACATCTGTTCTCCTGCTTCCCATATTGTCATTATATCTGTTGTAAGTTTTTTTTCCCCTCAGTGTCTTTTTAATATTCAAATAGTCTTTATTATTTGACATTTTTGTTTACAGTTCTAGCAATCAGATCAAAACATCACTTATGATGTATTTTTGTAAATGTACTGAAGTATTCATGTTAATTTTATCCTAACATGTATGTCATCTCACATGGATGGGTCTGTCTTGCCTTTCTTTCTGTAGAATGAAGTGACTTTGTTACGAAATGAGGTGTCCCAGCTTAAGCAGCTCCTGCTGGCTCATAAGGACTGCCCTGTCACACTCATGCAAAAGAAATCCGGCTACCACTGTGAGTACCATGAGGGTAGCAGTGCCTCCACTTCTGACACTCAACCCTTTTATGACTAAAATCAAAGCTACATCAATAGCCTGAATTCAGACCAAAAAAAAGCCTAGAACATATAACAACAGACAACAAAATTACAGTAACTTTTTAAATTAAACACAGTGACATGAAGTATTGCACCTTTACTGCAGACTCAGTTTTATAGGATTATACATTTACATATAGTGTATATCATTACATTTCTATTATTTTAACCTAAAAATGCAGATACAATATGTTCTACGGTCATTACTTGGCAATATGCATAACTCCTTCAGTCTTCTTCTGTTTTTGGACTGTCAGTATGCCGTGCAGTAGCCAATATTTCGAACAGGCTGTTGCAACTCTTGTACTCTGCTTAAATTTTTTAGACATATTTGCTGTTTGATACTTGTAAACACAACTATATGAACTATATGAACTTGGGTTATATACCAATCACAGGTATACCATAAGCATCTAATTCTCAGATTGTCTGTCCTATTTTTCTTAGTACATAAATATAAATTAAAAGGTTATATATTTGATTGTTTTTTTTTAAATTAGATGTTAGTGGGCATTACCCTAGTTTTCTTGTTTTGTCTCTTCCAGACTGCTGCCTTTTTTACTTTAAAGGTAAACAAGCAAGTCTGAGACAGAGGGGCATATGTGATTCTGGCACATCTTCAGCCGTCATGCTCTAATGACATCTTATGAAATGAGCAGATCTGTAGCTTGTCTCCCATATGTAGCCACTTCATATCAATTTGCTGTTGTCAGCGGAATGAAGGAGTGTTTTGTGGGAGGATGTGCTTGCAGCAGATTCTGAGGCACTCTGCAAATAACGGTTGCTTTTGTGTAAGCGTTTTCTGGCGAATCCTTGCTTACAACACTTTTGCAACTTACCGCTACTTTTTATTTTTCATAACTTAAAAGATGTATTTTGTAAAACTTTTAGACCAATTATTGTGTGTGTTTGTGGGCGAGATTAAGAAAGTAGCTTCTTCTTTGGTCCAGCCTCAGCCAGAAAGCCCCACACGCCTATTGATCATGATTGCTTCCGAAATGAGTGTATAATGAAAGAAAGGCTATCCTGCTGCCTTCATGCTATCTCGCCTTCATCCATTATATGAGGCCATTGTTAAAGCAGCAGGACACATCTCATGCATATTATTGGAGCGGCTGAGGCCAGGCGGGACGAGGTTGTCAGGGAGTGAACTCATTTGCGTGCGTCTGGTCATTGCCTTCGAAGAAGCCGATTGAGGGCTGTAGTTATGGATGAGGCGATCTTTCACTCGTGTTTGTGGTGGTGTGCAGTATGAGGGGGTCATATATTAGAAGCAGGCTGAAATAAGATGGAGGTTTGTAATATCGCTTTGTCTTTTTATTTTTGTCAACAACTAGATGAGGTTTTCTGATATTTATCGCTGGCATTGCAACAGCAAATGGTTATGTCTGCTGTCAGGAAGTTCTCCCGTGTAACGAAATAGCAATTTCTGTGTTTAATATATTAATTCATTTGAATTATGGATATGGAGCAGGCCAGGTCAGTTTAGATGGCCTACTTAGTTGCCAGGTCCATCTTTGACCGTTAGCACTATTGATCATGAATCCACAGTGGCAGGTTGAGGAGGAATTACCCAGGCTGCTCTGCAAACATGGCAGGCCATGCCTTGGCTCCGCAGCATGCATAACCCATCTGCTTGTGCTGGTTAGATGATCAGAAGCGAATGTGAGAGAGGAAAGCAGTTTGGGTAACCAGAAGTACTGTGTATGATAATATATCTCACTCTGTGCTCTTCTGTAGAACAGCATTAGGAGTAATTATAGTAGTTTCATTATGCTGAGTGAAAAAAATGCTTTTCTGCTAAGTTTTTGCCCAGTCCGACCTTATTTGGAGCTGCCAGGAGTTTTTATAGCCTGCTCAAAGCACATGTTTTGCTATATCATCTGATCAGAACCTAGTCTTACACAATTCCGAAGGATTTTTTAAAACACTCAGCATGCATGCCGGCGAAGCCTATAAAAGAAGCACACACACAAACACACACACACACAGGAGATAACAACCCCCAATGTTAATTATCAAGTGCCATTTCAGCGGACTTTTGCATCATTAGCTGTATTAATTATCATAGTGGTCTGCATTTCTTTGCGAGACAGAGCTGGGTTTTTTCCTCTCCTCCCTCATCAGGATCCAATTAATTCATTGCGATTGCGGAGCAGCTGGTGGCATTTGGACTGCAAGTCTCTGCCTCTCTCCAGTGTGAGCATCATTAAAATCAGGTGCTGTAATCATCTGTCGCTGCAGTAGTTGGCAAGGTAGCAAGAAACAAATGAGAACACTGGGAGGGGTACGAGGGCTCATCCACACGCCACTGCCTATAATACACCCTTATGATGTTGGTTTAAAATGACATTGTAACTTTAATTAAAGGTTACAAAGCAAGCACTGGGAATAATAAAATTCAAAGCGCGGATCAGGCTCAAAAACCGGGTTTAATAGCAATTACGTGTCAAATCGACTGAATAGATGCTAGCTTGTTTTGCATGCTGTGTTCACAGGGTCAGAACTGTGGCATGGCAGTGTTGGGTTTATTGACGTTTTAGCCAGAATGTGCAGAAACAGTGGCATGACTCCTTGAGGATGTTCATTGGGGTGTTTTGGTTTCAAACCAGTTAATAGAATGCTAATCATTTAGTATGAATTAATTTCTAACATTTCTTATAACATTTCTTTCAATGGACTCTTTTCTACCACCAGGTCAGGACCATGAACAGAGCTGAGCAGTATTTAGATAATAAGTCGTAAGCTTGTCAGAGATCCTGGAGGACCGTACTAAATGTTGTATTTGTTCATGTGAACATGCAGACTCCTGCAGTCTTTCACTTCCAAGGACGGCACAGCCAACTGGGAGTCCTCTGGGACACCCAGCCAGAGTGGCTGAGTCTCCACTTTGAATTGTAAACTAAGCCTCTACACAACCAAGCATCACTTTTACTAGATAATGAAACATTACTGATGGCATGCTGTGGTCTATGTGTCAGTGGTCCAAGCATCTTGACGATTTTTACTGCATTTTACAGTGTTATTTATCATGTACTGGATTAACCGTGTTGCATTCTAAATGTAGTTTATGTTTAGTAGAGCCAGCAGGTAGAATTAAGAGCGAGATGGACTTAATGACATGCGCAATGTTACGAATTAAAGATATTGCAGTATTAAAATTTACTGTATTTTTTCTATGCGTTCAGCCACTTGTGTTTTCTCCAAATATGTTTAGCTCTGTCCAAAAAGTTTTAACAAGCTTGTTTTAACAAGATTTTATTATCTATATATTTAGGTTAAAACACTTGGCAGGCACAAATATATACAAAAATATGGGGTGCTGTCTTGTCACACACTCACACTACGGGATATTTAGAGTCACCAATCAGCCTAATGTACGTTATTAGACTGTGGGAGGAAATCGGAGTAACCAGGGGAATCCTACGCATGCGCGGGAAAAACACGCAACCTCCGTCACAGAAAGACCCCTTGCTGTAAGGCGACTGCGCTAACCACTATATAAATGAAATAAATTATAAGAGGTGGCACAGTGTCGTAGTAGTTATCACAGTCGCCTCACATCAAGGGGTCTTTCTGTCCAGGGTTTACATGTTCTTCACCTGCTTGCGTGGGTTTTCTCCAGGTAGTCTGGTTATCTCCAAAAACATGGTGACTATAGGATGGTTGTTTGTCTATGTGTGGCCTTGTGATGGACTGGCAACCTGTCCACGGTGTACCCCTGCCTCTTGCCCTTTGTGTGCTGCGATAGGCTCCAGCCAACTCCGTTGACCACATTATTAGTTACATTATTTTATTTAGTAATCACACGTTTTGTTGCTGGGTCTATCATTTTATTTTGTTTTGTTTATCCGCCACACCTTAAAGGCTGGGCAGTGAAAACAATTACCTGGCATTAAATCGGTCCATGATGCAATAAAGGTTGGGGACCCATGCCCTAAATAAAGAAGACCCTGTCCCCAATATAACTAAAAACAACTGCACAATGAGCTATATAAACATAAAGTATATAGCAAATATTAGAGATACGGTTATAATAATTGCCACAATTCAGTGTGAATGTCAAAGTTCAGAATGGTGAAAGCCATGTGACTAAATGTGACATTGTAGTAATGGATGTATTGGCCTAGTGGTTAAGGTGTTAAAATACCAGAAAGACGCGGGTTCGATTCCCAGCACGACCAAGCCACAACTATGGCTTAGCTGTAAGTCGCTTGGGTGTCTGCCAAATGCTGGAAATTTAGTTCTGTTTGTTTTTGCACAGGAGGATTTCAGGTGCCTGTGAAAAAACACTTGTTAACCTAAGTAATACAAAATATTCCAGTATGGAACAGAAATGATTCTCACGCAGCATCTTCGCCCTCTAGTTGTGGGCTTTGTCTTGTTTTAATTGTGCTGCTTTACTGTTCCAGTGCTCGATAAGGAGGACAGCAGTGAGGAGATGTCTGTCCCTGACAGCCCTCCTAACGAGGCCATCCAACACAGTTCTGTCAGCACATCCAATGGCGTGAGCTCCTCGACGGCATCGGGCTCTGCCTCGGGACCAACCACAGACCAGAGCAAGGAGGAGGAGGAGGAGGAGTCCAGTACAGCACCGGCCGCTCACACCCAGCCTGCTAAAAGCTGATCAGAATGGTCTCTGCTTACTTTAATTCCTGGCAGCCATGTTGACAGAAGGTTGGAAGAACTTCCTACATGTTTCCTGGAGAATACTCATCATAGGTTTGTAGTAGAGATGCAAAGGGATGGCATTTTACAAACTTCAAGCAACAACTAACTCTCCTTTCTTTAGTGTCCCTGTTTATTTATTCCATGTACATGATCATAAGTTGTGTGACATTAGAAGTCTGAAGTAGTGACCAACTCTCTCCGGTGCATCAAAAGCCAAAGTGTGTCCCGGTTTGTTGTATGAGAACCTCATTTTCTCCAGCACTATTGCAGGCCTCCATAAAAACGGACACCACAAGCACGTTTTTTCCTTTTATTTTGCACAGGGGGACAGATAGGCGCTTTATTTATTTATTTAATGTTTAACTGTTGAAACAGTTGGTTCTGACAGTTTCTAGGGGTTAATTTGAATACATGCAAATCGAATAAAGCTGAAGCACTTTTTAAAAATAGTTTAATAAGTTATCGGCTACATCCTCAAGTGCTGTGACATAAGCAGAATGTTTGAAGTAATCTTAAATGCAAGTCTTAATATGCTTTTTTGATTAAATCTCTAGGAGCAAAGCTTCAATCAACATTTGATGAGTAGTTCGTTCCATTTGGGTACCTGTAGGACTAGAGATCGCATTTCACCACCCAGACATATCTTTGATGTTGATTTTAGCTTTGTGGTATTTTTTATTTTTTTTAACATGACATGGGTTACAGATATTGATTTGTAACTGATGAATGCAGGCAGAAAGCTGTTATTGTTGATTGTGTTCTCAGAGAACACAGAGGCTTTTTTGTACATAATGTGGCTTAAACAAGAGGCATAATGCCTTTTTTTATCTGTTACTACTTGCTGACAAAAAGATGGATTCCTAATTCCTGGTGTTTATAGCTTTTTAGAAACATTTGATGTTATAAATTCAGCTCAGTTGATTGTTTGATTTTTTTTTTGCATTTTAGGAAACTTGAACATTATAGAATATTTGCAGAGACTTCGTGCATTGTTTCTGGTTGGGTTTTCCAGCCCTTTATTTCCTAAAAAAATTTTATTTCAAAAATTTTTTCACGCTTTTAAACATTTTTCCACATGTGGAGTAGTTTGTTCCCACAATGGTAGTAGTAAATAAGAAAACTACTACTTATATGATATTTAAATGGTTATTATAATCAGCAGAATATTTCCGAAAATTAGGAAAAAGATGATTACATGTATTTTATTTAAGTTAAAATATTTAATTGCAGTTGAGCTTAGTGATCATTCTTAGTATCATCAGTCAAGCTCAAATTGCCTTCTGTTAAATTTATTGCCTTACTACTGTGTAGTTTTATTAATGTATATTTTGTTTTTGCTTTTTTTACCTCATCTATTTAAGAATGATTTTTAGATGTTAATTCGTTCAGTCACTGTTTTGTGCACATTTGCATGGTGGGCTGGTTCTCTGAGAGAATTAGACTGGGATTTTTATCATTTCTTAGTTGAATTTTTGCTGTAGGGCATGGTAAACTTTTTTCTTTTTAGTCAGAGGGTGGAAAGTTAACTTTCTGCTCTTTTTACTCTGTTGAAAATAAGAATGTGATTATTATAGTGTTGGCAGTATACTTGTTATTTCTTAAAAGCTATGTAAAGTACCATCAATTAATACAACGTTGTAATAAACCTTTTAATATCTCTTTAAATCTATTCCAGGAGTGTGATTATTCCTTTTTTACAGCTATGGGTTTTTTTTAATTATTTGGTTTGGTTTAGTCTGCCATCTTGTGGTGAAATCCGGTAATTCATTGATTTCTATACGCGTTTATTCCTAACTCCGGGTCACGGGGGCCTGCTGGAGCCTATGCCAGCGCCAAGGGAGAGAGACAGGGGGCACACCCTGGACATATCGCCAGTCCATCGCAAAGCCACACATAGACAAACAACCATTCACATTCACTTCTATGGACAGTTTAGAATTACCAATCAACCTAATGTACATGCTTTTCGACTGTGAGAGGAAACTAGTACCCGGAGCATGTTCTCCCCATGTAATTGGGGAAATAGTAGCGCGGTGGTTGAAATGTTTGACTGCCAATTAAAAGATCTGTCGTTGATTCCCAGCACTTACCAAGTTGCCACTGCTGGGTCCCTAACCCTTAATTGCTCAGTTGTATGAAAACAATCATTGTAAGTTAGTGTAGATAAGGACATCTATCTAAGTGGAATAAATGTTTCCTACCCTTGAACAATTATCAAGTTTATTGGTTGTAGCTGTGTTGCTTATATGCATCCTGCATCCCAAGAATATAATTTTGAGTTGGTATTTTATATATCCACCATTATATAAGTAATAATAAGTAAGTAAGTTTTATAAGTAAGTAAGTTTTAAACCACCTTGGTCTTATACTACTCTCTAAATCTAGCATGCATAGTCTATGCAGCATCACTTATAGATAAACAACAAAGATTTATGTAAGTGTAAGATTAAGTGTAATGCAACAGAAATTTTTTTTTTCAAATGCTGGCAGATGTTTAACTAAATTGACTTTCAGTGATTTAATATCTTTCTCTGTGATTTGAGCTGCAGAATTGTTAGAGTAGACTGGAAAATGCTGCGTTTAAACACATTTTTTCTTTACAACCAACCAGATTGTCAAGTTTGCTGGAGTGTTATGGCTTCCGTGACCAGGTGATCATTATAGATCACCAGAAATATCATTATATAGCTCTGATAAAACTTGCACACTGATAAAACTGAATGAGAAAAAAAAAGATTTCTGATAAATTGCAAAGACAATTAGAAGACAGACCAATGTTAAACAAACTTTATCAGCTTCAGAGAATTACATCATTTGGCTTTTTTTTTAATACTGAGTATGAGAATTAGAGGGGAAAAATAATGAAATGTTTTTTTGCTTTGCTTAAATGTATTAAATACTTTTTATGCCATATTGTTACAGATTTAGTTATAGATTTTATTTAGAAGACTTGTGGATATAGTTTTGTGATGGTAAATGTTCTTGTTTGGCTATAATATTTAAATACAATGATAGTCCACCATCACCTTTTATCTAACACACTCTTAATATGGACAAGAATGTTTTCTAGAGCTTACATAAATTCCACAGTTTAAGTGTGCAGAACTGGTTGTATTATAATGCTATGGCACGAGTTTCTACACACTGCCTTCTGCCTGACCGAAAATGTCTGTCACATTAGAGGAAGTAGAGAATATCTCTCTATTTTTTGGCATGTGTCTGATAGGGTTAGAACATCTAACCACTAGTGCAGTTGAGATCTTGAAAAAAGACTACTCCTGGTGGCTGATTTCGGTATAGCATTGCCTTCAGAGCATTTCCTTTCTCTGTATGCTTGATCATAAACTGTGGAGCGTTCCTGCTCACCCTTCTCTGAGCATGGTATCTGTCACCATGATGGGAGGTTTGTCTGGTGGCCCGTGAGCCGTTGCCTGAGTAGGTTGGGTTTGATTGAACATGGCTCTGCGCTCTGCTGCACTGCTTGTCAGCACCATGGATCACTGGACTGCTGATAGCGTGGAGATACTGACCTTTCTAAGTTTCTGGGTGAGAGCACCTTAGTGTGATAGGAAACT
Source organism: Sisor rabdophorus (assembly GCA_026260075.1). Classification (NCBI taxonomy): domain Eukaryota; kingdom Metazoa; phylum Chordata; class Actinopteri; order Siluriformes; family Sisoridae; genus Sisor; species Sisor rabdophorus. The sequence continues at coordinate 6,870,613 of JAOTQW010000038.1, read as the reverse complement.
CTTACTGACTCCAGTCACCTCTCCAGGCTAGGTAATCTACAGTCACACTTCCATACGTTGCTTCTCAAATCCAATGAGTGGAACCAAGTGTTGGAACCAAACACCTGTGGATTACAGTCAAAGCACCTGCTGTTGTTTAGACTGTGAAATGCTGTTGTTACAACCATAAATGCTTAGAAGATCTTTAGCTTGCACATCTTTTTTAAGTGTCTTAGAACTGTTAGAAATTTAAAACTTCACTTTAATCTTATCCCCTTAATCTTTAATAGTCTAATCTAAATGCATAAAGATGGGCTTCAGCAGACCCCTGTGACTTAATTGATTTATTTGTATAGAGCAACTGTAGATGTCACTGAGGAACAAGCATGTAGCTTCTGTCTCTACTGTAAGTGCACAAAGCTAAAATCACCAGTCAGCAAGGTGAAGTAAACTGCTTAAATAATCAAGTATTCTATTGGTAAATTTTTTTTTACCAAATCTCAATGCAAATTTAGACCACTTAAATCACCTGGAGCAACAATTCATCTTTTTTATCCGCTTATTCCCTAACTCATGGGGCTTTGCTGGAGCCTATTTTAGGGTGAGAGGCAGAGGTACACTGTATACAGGTTGTCAGTCCATCGCAGGGCACACAAAGACTAACAACACTCAACTAACAACACTTACTTACTCCTATAGGCAATTTAGAGTCACCAATCAACCTAATGTACATGTTTTCGAACTGTGGAAGAAAACCGGAGTACCTGGAATAAACCCACGCAAGTGCAGGGACAACATGTAAACTCTGCACAGAAAGACCCCTCGCCCGGGAATCAAATCCAGGACCTTATTGCTGTGAGGCGACATGCCTCAACCACTACGCTGCCACATCGCACACTAAGATGCTTTAATCTCTTAAAAACAAATATGGCTGTAATTAATAATAATACTACCATATTCATTAAAAATACTGTTGTGTATGATGGAGCAGATCATTCATAAAAGATAAGGTTAATTTGAAAAAGACGTCTGGAACAGCTTATGCACCAAAAAAGTATTAAGTTCATTCTTATAAAGATTTTCTCTTTATTCCTAACAAACAATAAAGGAATTCTTGCAATCATGCATGACTGAGGAAGGATTTTTCTGCTGAGCTGTCTACAGTAAGCAGTTTAGTATGAAATCCAGAGAGAGCAGCTGATCCTCCATATGCTTCAAATGCAGCAAATCTGCATCTTGTTCATTTTATTTAAACAAAAGCATATTATGTCTTTAATTTTATTATAAAAATTCTATGCATATTTTTTTATATGGAACCTCAACTGTGACATTATATTGTACATGAAAAGGACTCTGGAAATGTGTCCAAGGAATGACATCATATAAATCACATAGGAGGCTTTCACTGCAGCTGGCCTCCTGCACTATATTGTTATACAGGGGAAATGAGCATCCACTTATATTGAATTCTAGAGAAAGTACCATTGTAGCTGTCTAAACACACGCACGCTGTTGGGCTGCTATTGTCTAAATATCCTGTTAGCATGTGCACTCGCTTACATTTCTGTCAGTGCAGGATGTCCTTGTCAGAGAAAGAAAACACAGAGGTTACTGGAAAGAAATGTTTGGCATTGGGAATAATAATAGTAATAATGATTATAATAATTATGTATTTAATAAAAATAAGAATATGTTGTATGCATCTTCAACACAAATCTTAATTGTAGCTAAATAAACACAATTAACAGCTACTTATTACTGTAATACATTTTATTATAATTATTACCTTACAAATATATTGGTAGAATATCAATAAAAATCACTATAAGATTAAAGGAGTTGTATACATTTGGAGCTGTACGTTTGAAGCTGGATATAAGACTGAAGCAGACTTTAAGGCACTATAGTTCCTTCCTGTGACTGGTGAATTTTAGGGAGGTCCTGTTTAATAAAGACATCAGCACATGACCAGGTCTTCATAAGCCAGGTTAAAATAGAGACTTGCAAATGTGTGTACATATTTGAAATTATTTTACCTTTGCAAATACAGAGTCTGTTTTAAACAGATTGTATAAAAATGATATATAAATGTGAAAGTATACCAGCATCACTCCAGAGCAAAAACTTGTTTAAAAATGTTTAAAGTGTAGCAAACTAAATAAAGATTTTGTCTTTTATTGTCACAAATGTCAATTGCAAAAACATCATTAATTTATTTACTTCAACCCTTACTGCACAAATGTCTGTTTTTAAATAGAAATTGAACTTAACCCACAAACAAAATATATATTAAAACATTCTGTATTTTTCAAATTCCCAGAAGTCTTGTCAGCCAATTTGAAATGTTTTTTAAGTTTTAGTCTACTATTATAAATCATTAGATATATTAAGATTTTTTACACTTTGTTCAATATTATCTGTGTAAAATAAAATAAAAGTGCATCATTTATAATAGTTTGTAGGGGTCATAAACATTCATTCATTTATTAATTCATCTTCTAAACCTGCTTATTGTGGGCAGCGTGGTGACATAGTGTTTAGCACAGCTGCCTCAGAAGGTTTTGGGTTCGAATCCCTGGCACGGGATCTTTCTGTACTGAGTTTGCATGTTCTCCCCGTGCTAGGGTGGGTTACCTCCGGGTACTCCGGTTTCCTTCCACAGTCCAAAAACATGCACATTAGGTTGATTGGTGATTTTAAATTGCCCATAGGAGTAAGTGTGTGTGGCCCTGCGATGGACTGGCATTAACTTAACCCAGCATTAACTTTTACTCACAAACATTTGGAAACATGAATAAAGTTTAGGAATGAATTGTGTTCCTGAATCAAGTGTTCGTGGCCTTCTGTATGTTGTTGTTTTCAATCTGTCCAGATCACACTCTTAAAATAGCCTGCATATATAACAACTGTTTAACTCCTTAGGGGTCAAAGGCTGGAGAATTTAACAGACAGAAAATATACAGACTTCAGCGACATATGTTTGTTGTCTGGCAAGCTTTAAAAATCAAAGCAGAAATGGCATCAGGCTAAATCTTATAAGTATACTAGCATTGCAATCCAAGATAAGTAGATAATAGTGGGTTTGTGTAATGGTGGTTTAGTGGTTAGCATGTTTGGCAGGGCTGCCCTTTGTGCTTGCAAAGCTTGCATGTTTTCCCAATGATGGGCCCGCTAGCAATTTAAAACCCTATGAAAGGTAACGAAGTTGGGTCAGAAACCCCTTTCATATTTTTACTATTAATAAAGCAGATCTGGTAGCGTAGTGGTTAGCACATTCGTCTCACAGAATTCGATTCCCGGTTCTTTCTGTGCGGAGTTTGCATGTTCTTCCCACGCTTGTGTGGGTTTCCTCCGGGTACGTCGGTTTCCTTCCTCGGTGCAAAAACATGTACATGTAGGTTGATTGGCAATTCTAAATTGCACATAGAAGTGAACGTGAATGTGTGTGTATGTGTTAGCCCTGCAATGAACTGGCGACCTGTCCAGGATGTACCCCTGTCTAAGTGCGCTGGGTAGGCTCCAGCAGACCTACATGATTAAATCAATTAATGAATTAAACATATCTCAGGAAGCCTCCCCAAAGTGTGTGGATGCTTAAAAATTTCCCTCTCTCCATGAATACATGAAGCACATGAATTTTTTCATTAAACATTTCGACATTGTAATAAAACAACAAGTTATATCTGTGACGTTGCTCAACAGGCTTAAACTTCTTTATTATGTCGGCGGCAAACGCAGCATCATGACCGTGACCTCATCGTTCTGAGGCAGCGCGTCTCCATGGTAACGCGCCATGAAGAGACTGCAGTGCCAGAGGACAGGCAAAAGGTTTGGTCACGTGGTCTCACAACATGGCGGCTTCAGTACAGGGATTCAAAGGGAGTCGGAGTGTCGCGCATCGCTAGAATTACAGATTTCTTTAAAATAAAATTAAAATGAACCGGATTTGCATAGTAGTATTCATTCCGATTAGAAACACTGGTATCATAAAATACCCCGGTGTTTGATTTAGGGAGTGGCGCTAAGTTGATGAGAGCTGATAGGAATTAGGGAGGTTAAAAGTTTCGTTGAAGCCGGTGGAGAAAAAAAATAGATAAAAAAATTGAGCCTGAAACGCTTTAGACGTATAATTATTTCCCTAATTCAGGCTGTTCGATGAGAACACGTTTTGTTAATGGAGAATCTCTGAAGGTGAAAGCGGGAGACGGCAGGAACTTGCGGCTGCAGTGCAGAGCTTTGTCCATTGGCATTAAAGTGGAGTAATAACATGGCTATCCTGGTTTTCGGTAAGTTTCCCCAACATTAAGTGTTTTTCGACCTAAATATTGTACAGTTTATTTAATATATCTATATATTTAATAGAAAAATGTTGCAGTAAAGCTCTTTAGGGTGTGTAGGATTTTGGCAGCGTGTCTCCGCGGTTGCTAATCAACAATAGACCGGCCATGTGAAGCTAACAGGCTTAAAACAACAACCAACAGGTTCGACTCGTTTTTGGGCAAACATAACATAAAACATTGCCCTTTTATTTATAGTATTTTTGAGTTATTGTTTATATTTACATTTATTCTGTCGCTTTATTGTGAAATGCTTAAAAGCAGTTTAATGAATTTCTTCGCCTAGGGACTTGGTGTTCAGTTCAGCTGTTGTGTTTTGAAGAGAACAACTGATGCTGTCATATTAGTCTCTTGTGTCCTTCGCTGGAAATATTGCCTACAGCACGTACCTTAGCACTAAAGAGCTTAAGAGGACAAATGGCACTGAATGAATGGAGGACACATGAATACAAAAAGGTTGGAAAGCTGATCGGCTCCGACACTTGTTGGCAGATCGTCTAGTCATAAGGGCGAAGTGCTTTACCCTGCAGCTCTTATCTCTGAATAACCGAGCAGCCATGATGGGTCAATATTAAATGCTGACTCATAGGAGGAGCTGAATAATGGAGGGATGCATCCTAATTTGGCACAAAACAACGTCTCCACAATGGTGTCTGGAGCCACAGTGGCTTCCTTCATTTTTTCCTTCTGCAGATTTTTTTTTTCAAAACCATATCTTGGAGCATGTTTGAATATTTATGCTGCCGTATCTTTCAGTCTGATAAAGCCTCGATTCAGGTGTCATTTAATCAGAATATTTTATGCTGCTCTTTTTTTCTTTCTGATAGTTAGGCAGTTAGTAAAGAAATCATTTGGTTGTGATAATTACAGTGATTCATATGAGAGAGATTCAGTATAGGGAGCGGATCCTACAAAAAAAATTGTTTCAGGATTAGTGAAAAAGTGTGAGTGAAAGGAAGAGACAGAGTGAGAGCGAGAGACGAAAAGCAAGAGGCAGATAGAGAGCGAGTGGTGGACAAAGAGCGAGAAGCGGACAGAGAGGCGGACAGAAGGATGGAGAGCAAGGGACGGACAGGGAGCCTGACAGAGGGACGGAGAGCAAGAGACGGACAGGAATGCCTGACAGAGGGACGGAGAGGAAGGGACGGACAGGGAGCCGGACTGTGGGACGGAGAGCGAGGGACGGACACGGAGCTGGACAGAGGGACGGAGAGCGAGGGGCAGACAGGAAGCCGGACAAGGAGCCAGACAGCCAGACAGATGAACAGAGAGCGATACAGGTGGATAAAGTGAGAGAAAGAAGGAGAAACCTTTGTAGTGTAGTTTAGAAGGACAAGTGCTTTAAGAATGGTTCTGAAATATTGTCTAAATGCCCTGGAGATGCATTGATTTGTGAGTATTTACTTAGAGTCAAGGAATGTTGAACTAGGCCCCATTTTTACTTTGTAAGATAAATGACATTTTCCCAACAGACCCTTTTGATAACAATTTTATAGGCAAAGCAATACAGACGCTACAGTAATTGTAAAAATGTTCTATGCTGTTTATTAAATGAAATGTGATACAGCTTTAGTTTACTTTGAGTGATATTTCATTATATTTATTAATTTATTCATCTGGGCAGCGAGGTGGCGTAGTAGTTAGCACGGTGGCCCCACAACAAGAAGGTTCTGGGTTCGAATCCCGGGCTTGGGGTCTTTCTGTGCGGAATTTGAATGTTCTCCCCGCGCTTGCGTCGGTTTCCTCCGGATACTCCGGTTTCCTCCCACAGTATAAAAACATGTGCATTGGTTTGATTGGTGATGCTAAATTGCCCATAGGAGTGAATGTGAATGTGAGTGCGTGTGTGGTTGTGTGTGTGGCCCTGCGATGGACTGGCGACC
>JAOTQW010000038.1:6799409-6814978 GCA_026260075.1 Sisor rabdophorus | reverse complement strand
TCACTTGTCTCCACCTAGCCCTATTCTCTATATCCTTCTCACTCACACCCACTATGGTATGGTATGGTATTTGTAAGTGAAGCAGTAAATTACAACCACTTCTTGTGCAGTGTTTAATTTTGGGCAGGAAAGGAATCTTTTGCATGACACACCAAATAATCATGGTTGACTTGTGGCAGTGTTCTGGCAACCAGATTTAGCTGAGCTCATCACCAAAACTGCACAGCAATATAACACCAAAGCTGTCAAGTGTGGGTCAGCAATTACAAAACATACAGCCATTACATTACATACATAGTGATAGACCGCTGTATTCAGAGTGACTTACATTTAACTGGGTTAAGGGCATTGCTCAGGGGCCCAACAGTAGCGGCTTTGTGGTGCTGGGAATCGAACCTGGATCATCCAGAAGGCAACACCTTATTCACTTGTCTTACCACTTCATACTACAACTGCTAGTATATTTTACTACAGTAAAATATGTGGTTATGTTTTGTGTTAAATCTGTTAATGAATGTACATGAATATTTCTACATTTTTGATGCAAATTAAAAACCACTAAACTGTCTTTGGATGGATAGCTGAATAAACAAAAAAAAATTAAAGACGGTAACTATAATGTCAATGTTCGAATAACGTATTGGTAAATATCTAATGTAATAATCACATTCATTTTTTCATCTTCTATACTCGCTTCTATTGCCTTACATCCGCTGGAGCCTATCCCGGCGCACGTAGGGTCAAGAGGCAGGGGTACACCCTGGACAGGCCACCACTCCATAGACGAACAACCATACACACATATTTTTGGACTTGGGAAGAAATCAGATACCCCAGAGTAGACCCACACAAGTGCAGGAAGAACATGTGCACGCTGCACAGAACGACCCCTTTCTCAAACCCGGGACCTTCTTGTTGTAAGACGAACCCCTAATAATTAAATTTTTTTAGATACATTTACATTTGCAGCATTTGGCAGACGCCCTTATCCAGAGCGACTTACAAGTAAGCAATTGGGGGTTAAGAGCCTTGCTCAGGAACCCACAGCGGTGGCTTGGTGGTGCTGGGAATCAAACCCTGGTCTTTCTGGTATCAGTCCAACACCTTAACCACTAGGCCACCCCTTCCTAGATAAGAGGTAAATGGTAGCTGAATGAATTCCATAAAACTGGTTTCACATTCACAAGTTCATTTATTCATCTTCCATACCTGCTTATTCACTTGTTTAGGGTCATGGGGTCTGTTGGAGCCGATCCCACCGCACATAGGGCCAGAGGTACACCAAGGACAGGTCCCCAGTCTATCACAGGGCCCCACATACAGAACAACCCTCACTCTTATGGGCAATTTATATACACCATAGGCGTGATTAACCTAATATACATGTTGTTTCGCCTGTATGAGGTAACTAGAGTAGTCGGAGGAAACCCACGCAAGCGCAGAGAAAGACCCGGGAATCTTGAGGCGAATGTGCTACACCACCGCGCCGCCATTTCTTTAGTAATTGCCTCTCAGTTGCAAATAAATGTGTTACATTTATTGCTAAAATAAGAACGATAGTTTGGATATTGTATTAAGTTTAGTAGACACTAAAACAGTTCTTAAACCTAGCTCGTTTAATAATCCGAAAGACTTTTAATAAATCCCCTAAAACCGACTTCCTGTGTATGTCTTTATGTTCCCGCCCTCCGCGCCCTGCGATTGGCTGAAGTATCTGTTGATAAAGTCTGGCTCGGTCTGTACAGATTACAAAATGTCAAGTCGAACAGTGTGTTTATTTGCGTTATGTATCAAGTTTCCTTTTGACAATAAAATTTTCCATTTGACGTGAATGACAACTCGCTTTAAACACTCTAAAGGCGGGTGAAACTGGTTTAAACAGGAAGAAAAACTAGCCTTGTCCCCCTCTTACTGCTCGCCATGTGGGGGTACAGTGTTTTATGACCGTGAGACTATTCAGGGATCCACCTTTCACCTCAGCCAGGTAGGAAATCTGTAACGTCTGACTTTCAGCTTAAACAGATCCTTGTCAAAAAGAAAACTGCCTTGTTAAATTTGATTTTATGTTATATCATGTTAATATGCGGAAGTGGTAGCACAGTGGTAAAGATGTTGGACTTTCGATCGGATGGTCGTGGGTTTGACTCCCAGAGACACCAAGGTGCCATCAGGGTCCCTTAAACTATTTAAATGTGTTCGCGTTAAGCTTTCAATGTAAAGCCACTCATGTAACATCGACTATTTTTTGTTTGTTTATCTTGCTATTACAGTTCAGCAAATCACTAACTGTTAAAAGTGATTTTTATTTCCATTGGATAATCTAAACTACATAAATCCTTATTTTTGGGGCTAAACCACTGATTTTACATTTTAGACCGACTAAATCCTCAGAAATATCAGAAGACTTCAGTCCTTCAACAGGATGGATGTCCCTTCAAACAATATCTCCATGTCCAGCCACATGCATGAGGAAGACCAATCATCTGACCCTTTGCCAGCATCCATGTCTATTGATAAACTCTTGCCTGCTTTGCTTGAGTGTTTCGGTATCATACTGTGTGGCTATGTTGCGGGTCGGGCTAATATCATCACCCCCACTCAAGCCAAAGGGTTGGGAAACTTTGTGTCAAAATTTGCCTTACCAGCCCTGCTGTTTAAAAACATGGTGCTGCTGGACTTTGGCAATGTCATCTGGCCGTTTCTTTGGAGCATCTTAGTGGCCAAGGTGACTGTGTTTTTTGTTGTATGTGTACTGACACTGCTGGTGGCCAGTAAGGACACTCGATACTCCAAAGCTGGACTTTTTCCCATTTTTGCCACCCAGAGTAATGACTTTGCCTTGGGATACCCTATAGGTAAGTGCTGTAATTTTTCATTCAGGGCTACATATAAAAAGGAAATTGAGTCATAATCTTTAAAACACAATTGTATACTATTTATATTTTACTGGTTCCTTTTTAACAATTGTGAAATTGTTGTGTTGTGTAAATGGATCCAGACTAATTACTATAGGATTAACCAGGACTCAAGTAAATCAGACACAGGGATTAACTGGTATGGTGTAACCATCGACTGTTCAGCCACAACAGTTATGGAATTCTATATGTAATAAGGATTTAGTAATATTACCAAATTCATAGTTTCTGTACCCTTACACTGAGAAACAGACAAACAGAAAGTTATTGTGTTTTAGTTTGACACTACTTCCATTTCGCTTTAATTGAAGTAGAAAAACTTCCTTCACAGTGGAAGCTCTATACAGGAACACCCATCCGGAGTACCTTCAGTATATCTACCTGGTGGCACCAGTTTCACTCATGCTGCTGAATCCTATCGGTTTTGCATTCTGCGAGGTCCAGAAACGGAGAAGTGAGCCGCATCAGCAGCAAAGTAAACTGCATGTGGTCGGGATGGTCCTTATTCAGGTTCTGAAGAATCCTATTGTTTTCATGGTGGTAATTGGGATTGCAGCACATTTTCTCTTGGGCCCAAAAGTTCCAGATTTTATGCAAGAGTTTGTGGATGGTTTGGCGAACTCTTTCGGTGGAGCAGCTCTGTTTTATCTGGGTCTCACCATGGTCGGGCAGCTGAAGAAACTAACCAGGTCCACTGTGGTGGCTCTCATCCTGCTCATCACTGCCAAATTGTAAGTGTGTCTTGTGAAAATTGGCCAGTGTGATAACATCCAAGCTGTTTTTGGATATGGCTTATAATAAAATTTTGATGGCGTCATTTTGCTGAATACATTTTTTATTATTTGTACATAATTGCCCAGTGACAACAGCGATCTTGCAAGTACAAGTATATACAAAACATGAAAAATGGAAATAAGCCCCAGGATAAGTTTTGTTTTACTTGTTTGTAAGCAGATTTTTTTGGCTACGTACTCACATTTTATTGCTGCAATAACTCATTTGATAGTAGTGTTTCTAGTGCTGGTTACCATAGTAATAATATTTGAACAATTTTAACCATAATTTTAACCTTTTAATAAGTGGTTGGATCAACTAGCATTTTAAAGTAAAATATTGTACTAGAAAAACATTTGTATTTAATGTGTAGCAGATAAAATATTTATTATATTATACAATATACAAATTAATAATATAAAATATTAATACTAGTGGTGGGCGGTGCGGTGGCTCAGTGGTTAGCATGGTCGCCTCACAACAAGAATGTCCTGGGTTTGAATCGGTGTGTGGGTTTCCTTCAGGTACTCCGGTTTTCTCCCACAGTCCAAAAGCATGTGCATTAGGTTGATTGGTGATTCTAAATTGCCCATAGAAGTGAATGTGAATGTGTATGGTTGTGTGTGTGTGTGGCACTGCGATGAACTGGCGATATGTCCAGGGTGTACCTCCCTCTCGCCCTATGTGCGCTGGGATAGGCTCCACAGACCCCCGTGACCCCGGTAAGTTTGGGAATAAGCGGATATAGAAGATAAATGAATGAATATTAGCGGTTAGCATGGTCGCCTCACAGCAAGAAGGTCCCTGCTTCAATTACCAGGCAAAGAGTCTTTCGGTGCGGAGTTTGCATGTTTGTGTGGGTTTCCTCCCACAGTCCAAAAACATGTACATTAGTAATTCTAAATTTCCCACAGGCGTGAGTGTACCTGGTTGTTTGTCTATGTGTGGCCCTGCAATGCACTGGCATCCTGTCCAGGGTGTATAGCCTATGTGTTAGAAAATAAGGCGTATAAAAGATGATTGAATGAATAAATGGATGTTAATGAAAAGCGATGTTCTGTTTGTTTAATGTCTTTACTTCAGTTAATACTTTAATAATGTGTTTCCACCTGTGTGTTGCCCGCAGATTGGTGATGCCGCTAATTTGTAGAGGTATGGTGGAGGTTCTGGACAGAGGAAATACTAGCTCTCAAAACCAGAGCAGTCTCTCAAATTATGCTTTCCTCTATGGCGTTTTCCCGACTGCACCTAGTGTAGCTATCTATGCTGGTCATTATAATATGGAGCTGCAGGTGGTAAGTCCATGTCTATTTCGTGTATTACAAAACCAAACATCTGTAGCTGAGTTGTTTTTACTACAAATTTTTGTCTGCATCTATGATAAAGGCTGTGGCCACCACGTAATGCTAAAACATTTGGAGATGTTTATTATGTGGAATAACTAGAGGGTACATTTTTTTCACAATGATATGCATCATGTGCCACATGTATAATAACAACTTTAGGTTTAACTTTTTGTCTGCTTTGGTGGTGTGTAATCATCTTTTTAAATGACTTATTTAAAATTACAGATGACCTCAGGGATGGTGATCAGCACGTTCCTCTCTGCTCCCATAATGTACGTCTCAGCATGGCTGCTGACTATTCCCTGGATGGACCCCAAACTACTAGAATCAGCACTACAGAACATTAGCTTTAACATCAGCATAGTCAGCTTGGTTGCTCTAGTGAGTAGTGTCATTATACAGAAAGGGCATGCTGTTCCTTTTCTTACTTTGCTTGTTTTAATTTCTAAGGCTGAATTGACTCGCCTGGATACAAACATAAATTGGTATAGTGAATTTGTATAAATTATTCACAAAGTGAAATATCCATTCAATAACTATGATTTTATAAAATCCAACAACTAGGATTTTAATAGTAGATAAACAGCTGATTAAACAAATAAATGCAGTGAAAAACTACACTAAATCCTGTAACACAGTTAAGATAAAATGTGTATGTGCATATATGTTGCAGGTGTGGTGTGTTGCCGTCAGTGTGATGAGTAATAAATTTCGCAGACGTCCTCATATCTTTACCATCAATCTGTTTGTTGCTCAGGTGAGAAAAGAAGTAATCACACAGAAATCTCTTGTAGTAAAATAGGGTAAATCATAATATCATAATTCGTCAGAAAGGAGAAATCCAAAGTTTTGTTTCTAAAGTAACAACAAAGAAAATGGTTTTGAGATGTGCTTTGCATAAATTATCTATACAGGTTTAGGGGATGCTCAGAATTGCCGCTGGCACACTGCTCCGACAGTCACATTTACTCGCGCACTGAGGGAAAATTTCAAAATCGCAATCAGTGTATTAATATCTTTGAGTTGGGGTGTGTGGCCAATGTGCTAAACAACTCTTCTTAAAAAAGAAACGTAGAAATGTTTGGTAAATATGTAGAAATTTTTGATATATGTCTATTTAGCTTGGAGTTATTAAACACTTATTGGAAAACAATCAGCCTCATTGTGTTTCTGGTGCTCTGCATTTAGTAATTGATGAATTTTGTGTTAAATTATGTTCTGTCAAGTTGTATTTCTTACTTAACTGCTTATATTTATGTAGATGTTATGTTTGTGCAGCTGGGAGTATGTGTAGGAATGATCGTTTGGAATTTTGTGGTGGTTAAAGATGACTTTGTTGGTCAGATTTTGACCTTCACTTTACTTTACGGTTCACTTTACAGCACTTACATTTGGCCAGGTATGACAAACATCATGCACATATAATCTTAACAATCATTTGAGGAAGTACCATACTAACTTTTTTATGTAATTTTATCTATCATTTTATTTCTCCTTTTAAGGTCTGATTGCTCTGTCCCTGTTCTTGTTGAGGCGGGATGAAGAGCTTAAAGTGCATCCTGGTGTTTTAATGATAGTTGGTTGGGGGTGATTTTCTTTTTATGTCTTTTAAAATTGCTATTACTAAAGCGTACTAGTAGGACAAGTATTGGCATTTTGACATTATTGATGTGGTTTGGTTTTGCTCGCTGTATTAGGCCAGTACATGTTTTATGTCCACCATTTACAGAGTGCCAGCTGTAGCAGTAGGTATCTTGCTCATACTAGGGATGAAGATGCCAGATACCATTGACTCTGCCTTCTTTTTTGGCTCACCACAGGTAAAGGACCTTAGATAATGCTTAAAATCTGTCTATGTGTTAAACAATACTAGTTTTGATCATAGCTAGTGCTGCTTCACCATCTAGAAGTTACTGCGTCTTAGTAATTGAGTCCAAGAAACACAATAATCAAAATGATCTGAAACAAGGTGTTTTGCCCATTAAAGGTCAACGAAACTGCTGTAACTCATCCTCTTATTGTTTGATAGCACACATATAATTGAAATAGGACATAAAGCTTCCCAAAATGCAACTACCTCTTTTTCTCAGGTTGTGTGTACAGTGGTTGTGTTGGCTTCGGGTATAGCTGTATCTGGAATCTCCCTCATGCTTCTCAGCAGAGGCACACAGGAATATCAAAACCTTGAGCATGGCTCACTCAATGGCACCCCAGAGGACCTCAGAACCGACAACAACGGACAAATCCAGAGCCCTGTTGAGCCAACCACTATAGAAGGTAGTATTAAAAGAGGTAAAGAACTTGCTAATGCTCACAAGCGATCAACCTCATTTCAGTGAAATTGCTATCCTTTACATGCATATTAGTACTTAATTTTAATATTTCTTGGGGTATTTTTTGTTACCAGGGTGTCAAGACTGCGAGTGTAACCGCTCTTTAATTCAGACTGTACCTAATGATCATTTCATCAGCAGTGTGAGGGACACCCCTTTTGTACAACCAGGTAAATAATTGCTGCATGTTTTTTCTCTGTGGTTTAAAAAGTGCCGTTGTTGGATTATTTATTTAGAGCTTGTTTAGAATATGGATGCTGTTTTTTTGTGATACACTGTACATCACTGGACATCTATACTTAAGATGAGTGCAGTAAGAGTAAATAAAGCTGTGTAAAACTAGCACTAAATATCACAGTTTTTTCACAAAAGTGTATCAAAATTCTAACCGTTATAATAATAATTTAAATTCCTTTTTTTTTTATTATATATATATTTAATTGAACCCCTTAGTGCGTGTCCTTCACTCCTTTAGATGTCGTTGATACATACAGCCATTGTCTCAGAAAAAAGCATTGGGGAAAATATTTGTGAACCTCTTGCTTGCTATTTCTTGATTTTCTATCTATTTTTTTCACTACAAAAGTATTAACAACCTATCATAATGTATAATGTATCATGCTATGTATCGTACCTTAGACCCTTGGTAATTCACATCCTTGGATGTAAATATGTCTATTTGCTAAACTGGAAAATTAATCGCACTAAAGATAAATTCTTTTAAAAGCAGTCAGAATCAATACAAACATTCCAGTTTTCTTTCTAAAGAGGGTACCAAAGAAGTACTAAAACACCTTTCCCAATAATAACTTCAAGTAATTATTTTTTTGTAGGAGTTTATTATTCTTTTTTATTGTTCTTTCACATTTAAGGATGTTCGTTCATGTAAAACTCTATTAAGATCATGCAACATAATATTGACATAATATTGGCTTTGTAAAAAATTCAGCTGAATTTTATTTTCTCTAATCAGCACCTCTTCTAAAGCTTAAAATAAAATGTATTTTAGAATTAGATTAGTTCAAGGGGTTTGTGTTGAGTTGATTGTAGTTGATTGTTGTATTATTGTACCATTTAATGCTGAAATAATATATTACATGTCTACAATGTTGAAGATGATTGTCACGCTTTAGTATCTCGCCTGGTCAGCAATTTTTAAAATTTGAGAAGTGAAACCGTTCCAGTAAGTCAAAGCGTGGTAAAGGTTGAATTTTCATACTAGATACCATACTTTTTAAGCAGGATTACTCCACAAACAAGTATAACACTTTTTGTTATTCTGTATTCCAGAAAAACACAGGGCCACACATATGTGTTCCCTAAAAGAAAGACATATCACAGATATGTCTTCCCTAACACATCACAGATGTGTTCCCTAAAAGGACTGTACTGTAGTGTTTATGTTGGAAAATATTGTGTAACAAATGTGACCCTGAACTTGTCTAGTTTCTGGTCCTTATCATGGTCAGTGTGTGATGTGACTCTGTTTACAGGTCAGTGTGGAAACTGCTGTGAATCCTCTCAATGTTTGCTGGTAGAAGAGGAACAAAAACAGCAGACTGCAGACAGACAGGTGGCCAGACATGTTCTACTCTGTCTCCTGCTTACTGTCAGTCTCCTGGCCGTAAGTATAAAGATGCCTCCTCTGCAATTAAAGTATCAGCTGAATGTTGAATTGTGGCTAACAGTCAAATGCAAAGCAGAAACGATCAGCGTAGAGAACAGCATAGCCAGGCAGAGATTTTGTAGGAAGTTGAAACCTTAGTCTTTTTTTAACTTCTTTTATTTTATAATATCGATCACATAAATTTTACTTTTGCTTAATGGATTTTGGGGGTGTAGTTTGCATATTTATCCTGGGAATAAGGGTTTTTATCTAGGTATTCTGGTTTCTTTCATATTCCAAAAATGTGTCTTGTGGGCTGATTAACCTCACCCTATTTTTTTAAAGGTTGTGTATGGGTGTGTGAGTCACCTGAGATAGGCTTTTTGTGACAGTCTTAAAGAATAACTTGTAAAGGCAATATTGTGTGTATGTGTGTGTGTCTGCCTGTCTTTGCCTCCACTAGAATATCTCCAGCTACCTTTGGTGGCTCTTCAGTCCAGTTCCAGGCAGGCTCTACTTAGAGCTGCAGTTTTTCTGTGCTGTTATCAACTTTGGCCAGGTGAGGATATTTGCTTTTAGGATCACCTTAACATTTTGGTTGTCCATAGTTGCTTGCTAATTAACTCTAGATTTGCCTTTGTCTCCCATAGGGTTTTATATCATTTGGCATTTTTGGATTGGACAGACATTTAATTATTTTACCATTTAAAAAGAGGTTTGTACATTGGCATTATTCAGATATGTAAGAGCACCTAACATTCTGTGTTGCATGTCTTGTTTGTACTGTGTTTTTTTTTTTATAGATTAGCACGGCTAATGCAACCTCATGGAAAAGAAACAGCAGGTTTCTCTAATGTGTCTGAGGAGATCAAGCTTACCTGCAGTCAGTTTCTCAAGTACCATAAAGAGCAATGTGTCCAGGACATTGTCCAGAGAAAGAGGTACATATATTTATTATATGACAAAAATAAAAAGTAAAAATCAAGCATACTACTTTTTACAGCATGAAAAAACATGGAAAAACAGGAATTAACTTGTCCCGCCGATGATTCATGACAACAAATGCAACTCAAATGTTTTGCCAAATATAATGCTCACTGCTAAATTAAAAATTGGTCCCCTTTGGCAAAATAAAACTTAAAGCATGTCATTACAAGAAATAAATTGATTTTAAATGGTAACTGAATGCACCAAATAAAAAAATTACAATACTTTGTATAATAAAACCTATTTTCTATAAAAACCTATTTTCATGCTTCCTTATATTGTGTTTTAGTTCTGCATTACACTACTGGTTTTGAATCATTCTTTCTTAAACCATGTCCCTGTGCGTCTGTATGTTGGTGTGCAGGTGTGGCGAGCACCGTATAGCATACACATTTCTTGGCAGTGAAATGGTGCAGTGGCTGCAAACTGTCGGATTGGCCAGTGACCAGGGCGAAGCACTGCTTTATGGCACTCGCCTGCTGGATGGAGGCGTCATCCACCACATCACTCATGAATATGATTTCCAGAATGACGACCTGTATTACTCTTTTACGGACAACTGTCGGGTCCAGGATTAAATGCAGAATAGACCAACTGACTGTAATGTGCCAAATGACATCCTATAGTGTGATTTCTGCCTTGGTATATAATCACACTTGTAAACTGACTTGTTTAAAATTAACCATGTGCTGCTTTTAGGACTAAACTATACTATTTAATGTTAAGTTGTAAAAGTGTACAGTGCATTAAATACACAAAGATCAGAGTGGAGAATGTTTTTTTTTTAAATCATTAAACAGTCTCTAAAATTTACATAAAATAGTTTACCTGTCAAAACAGTTGTGTGTTGTCTGAAACACATAGATGGATATAACCATTAAATGACTTCAACGAATAAAAAAGGGGGACCTTATACACCCTTATGTGTGGTCACCTCAGTATTCACCTTATGTTTTAATATTTTGTGCATTCTGTTATGCTTTTCTGCACATTACAGTTATGAAGGGTCATTTTCTCCTCTCTAACCTGTTTCTTAGTGATTATATTATGCACCATTCTTTTTAAACTGCGTTGTATAAAAAAATCAGTTGTTTATGAAATACTCAAATCAACCAAACAGCATCTGGCAGACCCCCTTATCCTGTAATTTATCTTTTCAATTTGGGGGGTAAAGGATTGGCCTAAGGGTTCCAGTGGTGGCAATTTGGTGGTGCAGGGAATTGAACCTTGATCATCCGAATAGCAATCAACTTCTAAAACTAGTCAAACTGGTTTTTTTTTTTCACTGCAACACCATCTGTTGATTGGAACTGTGCAGATGTACTGGCATAAGTATAACATACAATAATAAAATGTCCTTCCACAAAAACAAACATGTTCTTGCAAAAATACTCTAGTAGGCAAACTCAATTATCTTGCCAAACAAGTAGTTTAAAACGCACTTCATAACAAGAATACATATAAAACACAGTAGAAGTGTGCTACACCAGTACATATTCTAAGATATTAAAGATTTAATGATCAGTGATATTTTCTCTAAATACTAAGACAGAGGAATCTATCTATCTATCTGTCTATCTATCTATCCATCAACCAAAACATGCAAGGATGCCATTACCCTGGCAACTGTCAATGTATGGTATTTTAATACGTATTTTTTACAGTGGTTCTCAGGTTTACATTGCATATTTGATATTTTTATTTAAACAAATAAACCACATTAAAGTGCAGTTGATGGCCTGATAGGGGTTAATAGGATTCAAATCTGTATTTAACTATTGTCTTCATGCTATATTGGTATCACCAAAAATGACTACGTACTGAAGCATGTGCAATTTATGCTGATACGAATTACGTGCATTTGGGTAGATTTTAACTTGTCCTTTGTTTACAAGTCACTTGTTTTTAGTTATGTGATATAATCTAAGAATCTCCCCAGACTGTTTCTATGCTTTGCTGTAAACTTTTAGTTCTTCTTCAACAGCATTTGGGAACAGATGAACCAGCAGAGTCGGGTCTTCCACGCCATCACTTAGGTACTTTTCCATTTCTGCCATTTTTTGCTTCTCTAACTCTTGCATGTTTTGCATGATCCTCTGCCCTTTCTCCTATATAACAAGATAGAAAGAAGGATTTGTTGTGGAGTATTGATGATGTAAATTTGGAAATATTTTTAAAATATCAGTAAAACTATTCTTCACTATAAGACTACTAATACTTGCATTTATTTACAATATTGTTAGAGTACTACAACACTGCTATTTTATTTGCAAATGAACATTATAACAAAATGATTGTGATTTTATTTATGTGGTTTATTTGTTAGATGTTTATAAAGTAAATATACATACCCTTGTGCTGTCAATTATAGCAGCCACCACTTCATGTTTTATGAATAGCGGGTGTTTACGGTTGGGTTTGTTTTGAAAGCGGGGCTTCTGCTTCACTGGATCGTCCTCTCCAAAACACGGAGAACATGTTTGATTCAGTGGTTTTATGTCTGCTATAAAGATAAATGGCTTGAAAACTGACCTAAACAAACAAACAAACAAAAAAAACATTAGATAAATATATAATATATTTATTTGTTTATGCTGTACTTTAAATGGCCAAACATTGATTAAAATATGATTAGGAAAAAGGCCTCTTTTCACAATGTTATCTACTATTATCTGGTTTCTATTATCTGTTGCTCCTGTAGTAAAAAGTTATTTTGTGAATACCAAATATCCTATAAGCTCTTATCTGCATGCTGTATCTACAGGATTTTAGGCTTTGCATCACCTCTGGCTGATTAGATAACTGCAGTGTTTTAATCAAGTGGACAACATTTCTGAATTTACTTAAATAGGGTTTTTTTGTTTTACATTATTATGAAGTAACTAGGAGTAAAATGTACATCTAGTGCAATTGGATTAGCGATTGGAGACATCCCGAACAAGGTACAAACAAGAGACCCAAACACTGTGCATCTCTGCAAAAAGCCCCTGAGCTTCATGAAGGAGCACTGACGAACAGCTTAAGTGTCTTAACCCCACTTAACGCGCAGACATTCACTTCAGATCTCTTACTGGTAGAACTCACAAATAATATTGTAGCTGAACAAGTAAATACCCACAGCGACACTACACAATTTAGTGAATAGCCTTTCCAGAAGTGAAGAGCGTATTATAAGAATAAGAGTCCAAATCTGAACAGAATAAGAAGTCCAAATCTGAAACAGAACGTTCTAACATATAAAAATGTGACAGTCAGTGATGGCCAGACAGAGGCACGGAAGTAGGAGTGCACTGCAGGTGAAATAAGGCAGCAGTTATACAAACTACCTTTCTGGGTCAGGAGTAGCAGTGAAGTAGTGAACCCCAGGCAGCGACTGGTCTTGAGGCAACACAGACACCATGCTTCCTGTTGTCATAAACATGCCTTCCATATTTATGCCACTCTCTTTGTCTCTCAGTATATTAATCATAACCTCTGCTGTGATGTGACCTACAAGTATGAGAACACAATACAAAAAATTTAATGTTAATAGGATTGGCTAGAGTGTGAAATTATTTTAATGTTAATATTACAATATTTATTACAATATAAGAATATTATTTGTAATTATACTGTATTGTGTTTTCTATATAATATTACTTAATAATATTACACCCTATTGTTATATTCCAAACTGAAAATCACCATTGCTTTTTTCTAGCAGTTTGCGTCCCTCACAGTAGCGTCCCCCGGCGGCCTCTATGCGTGCAGTAGTCATAAAAGAGTAAACCTCTGCAAAGCTAAATGCCACTTTGCCATCCCACCAGCCTTGTTCCTGTGCATACTTTCGCATATTTGGGTGCTCCCTGTCAATTTTCGTAGTGATGGAGTACTGATTCGAAATATTACGATATCCGCCTGTAAAGAAACAATTCAGTTGACATTTTGCAAAGAGATACTGTGGTATTTTTGCACTGTCGGAACAAGGGTTTGTGTAAGTCAGTCATCATTGACAAACAAACGTTATTTTTCAAGATTTCTGAACTTCAATCCAATTAGCTGGATTCTTTATATATGAGCGTCAACTAAATTTAGCATTTTCAAAATTATGTGATTTACTGAACATAAAAGTGACCTAAAGTTGAGCCATTGGTCTAAAGGTTTTGGCTATGCAAAAATAGTGAACACCCGACCAGCACACTTGTGCCTTTTGATTTTTATTAAAGCTTTTCACTGGTGGTTGGTTAATAATTAGTTGGTTTAACTACACATGCTAATTTTGTTATTGAGTTATTTATTGAAAGAGATTTTGAAACATTTCTACAGGTGACATTGTGGAACACATGAGCTTACTATTTTCTGAGGTATAATTGCAATGTTTAATTGTTAATGCTTAAAAGATGTTTACCTTGTGCATTGAAATAAAAAAAGTCTCTGAACCTGGTCATTTACACTAATTTACTAACATGTACTCTAGTTTGGAGGAAGAAAATCATTCATTCTGCTTTTATTTACTCTCTACTCTTTCGGCAGCCCAGTATTTCCCAGAGGTCTCCAGCACCCAAGCCTCAGTGCGGTCACATATCAGGAAGCTATTGTGGTATGTGAACGTGCATTCATCCTCCATGCAGTTGCCACCCTGCCCATATTTCTCCAGAAGCTCTACTATTACATCCATCGCCTTCTCTGCAGTGTCCGCTCTCTCCAAAGCTAATCTGAAATACAACACAGACCACATCAACAGATCTAATATTATGATACAGTATCCAATATTTTCTTTAAATGTACGTACCCAGACCTGAGACATTTTTTTTAATTTAGCTGATAATTACCTCACTAGATCCATGCCCAATAAAGCTTCTTCATTGTCAGCGTTTTCTCTTCCCCACACAGCCTCATTTCCGATGCAGACCTGGTGTTCATTGGCTCCCATTTCAGCTCCCCAGAGCCATGCTGGTCTGCTCAACACTACAGCATGAGTATGAGCAGCCTGCTCTATCTCAATGTATGTACACTAGCCAGTTAAAAAAAGAACAAAATTCATCCGTGAGCAATCGGTTTATGTGGAGGCACAATACCACAAAATATTTAGAAAAAAACAACAAAAACATAAGTTTTGATGCAATGTTTCTGATGCATCGTATGCATAACACCAGAACCAGTTCAGTGCAATTGATTTATTGTAATAATATATTACAATTAAAATTCTACTAAATGATGTACGCCATTTTGACCAACCAAGCCACCAGAAAAACTATAGGTTTTAGTATGTATCTTCACCAATTTTTGCAGTAAATTGTTACTAAGGCAGTTTGTAGTGGACCATAATAATAATTAAGGATAACGATAATTAACAAAAGACCATGTGAAGTGTTAATGGATTACTTCGACTTTTTCTCCTTCACTGTAGTCTTTGGCAGAGAAGTACACAACTTCCTGCACCTCATCGCAGGGTCTGTCCGAGTTCTTGCCGAAAATGACCTGCTGTCGCGCTGTTGATGGAGGTAAAGCCACGAACGTGTCGCAGGAGAATGGCGTAATCATTCTAAGCGTTTGAAATGAAATGAAAGTGCCTCAATTCGGATCATGTAATTTTGTACTTAAATGTTTTAGTAGGCTTTAAATTATT
>JAOTQW010000038.1:6777573-6795667 GCA_026260075.1 Sisor rabdophorus | reverse complement strand
CAGACCCCCGTGACCCCGGATTCGGGAATAAGCGGGTAAAGAAGATGAAATTAAAATCTTCTATACCCGCTTATTCCCTAACTCGGGGTCCCAGGGAGCCTATCCCAGTGCACATAGGGCGAGAGGCAGGGGTACACACTGGACAAGTTGCCCGTCCATTGCAGGTCCACATATAGACAAACACCCACTCACATTCACTCCTGTGGGCAATTTAGGATTGGTGATCCTGGGATTCAAACCCAAGACCACCTTGTTGTAAGAAAACTGTGCTAACCACTACGCCACAGTGCCGCCCAGTCACATTTATACATAATCTTAGAGAAAAAAATGTGCTAACGATCATTGGCAGTGCTTTACTTGGCAGTCAGAATTCAGTGTCTGCAGTGCAAGAAGCAGTATTCGTGTGTGCTGAGGACTGTAATCAGAGTGTATAGCAGTACAATAATGTGTTTACTCTTCCTGGGTCCAGCAAGACAGTTCTCAGGCTGGCCCTCCTCCTGAGCTGCCTGAAAAAATGCAATTATTGTGTATTCTGATTTGCTCTAACCACTGCTTTAGCAGAATAATACGATGTGATTTGCCCAGTCAGGGGATGAGTGAGTTGATTTGGTGTCCCTTTCTGTTAACAAAGCTGCTGTTGAGCTCCCCTCTGAGGGGGATGCACACTTGCATCAATGATACCGTGATGTTGTGTATTTTTTTTTTATTTTTTTTTTGCAAACAGGCCCGTCGATGCACCCCTCTGAGTTAATGGCAGAGATGCGGAACAGTGGGTTTGCACTGAAAAAATGTGTCCTTGAGAGAAACGCCACCGTTTGTGATCCAGCACAGGTAATTCTCCCTCCAGCAACCCCAAACCCTGACACACCCCCACCTCATGCACTTCCTTGGGGCCAAATAAGATCAATGGTATCCATACTCTGCCTGCAGGAGAAGAGTGATTGCAACAAAACAGCCAATTATCAGACAGCAGCACAGCGATTCCAGTCACAGCAAGTTTAGTCAAGAGAGCAGGCTTGATGAGACTAACTACCAAAATTATAGGAACGCATGAACATTGCTTATTTCACCGTTTTTAGAGTTTTTGCTTTCCATGTTTAATGGCCTTTTCTTGTTACTGCTTGTCATGTTTTAAACATATGTCCGTGTGTTTAGCATGTTTAAGTTCGGTTTAGGTATGATTTATTTCTACAACAGGGGTTTGTAGCCAGTGAAGAAGAAGATGATCCTGAAGTCGAGTTTCTTAAATCTTTAACCACAAAGCAGAAACAGAAGCTTCTCCGGTATGTCACTGTTTATGAAACCAAATGTGCTTAATGTGGAGTTTTCGTATTTAAAGTGCATTGATTTTGTGCAGTTATAATTAATTTATTGTACAGCATAATAGACCTAGTAACAAACTATTGAAATTTTAAATTGATCCACCACAAATAAGATTAAACAATTAAAATGAATTTTAATTTAAAATAAAACTAATTTTAATGTTTATTTTTAATGTTGAATGGTTTTATAATTCACCTTTTATTAATTTTTTTGCAGAAAACTTGATCGTCTAGAAAAGAAAAAAGACAAGAAGAAGAAAAAGAATAAAAAGGAGAAAAAGAAGAGAAAACACAAGCAGAAAAAAAAGACATCCGAGAGTTCCTCTAGCAGCACCTCGGACAATAGTAGCAGCGGTTCTGAGTCTGAACCTGAAATACCCAAGGCTAAAAATGGAAAAAAGAAGAGAGAGAAGGATTTTTTCCGTGATGGCAGCTCTGACTGTGAGAGTGAAGGAAAAAACAAGGAGCCCTGCGATAGAAGTCCGGATCGTAAGCGGATCCAAGACAGATATGCGTGCACACAGTCAAACCAGCAAGACAGAATTCAGGAACGATCTAGGAGGTCACCACTAACAAAAGAAATGCAAACTGATAGCAAAGATTCAGAATGGGGGACTAGAGACAGGGATGGAAAAAGAGGAGAAAGATGGAAAGATAAACATGCAGCCAGCAGAAATGGTGATGATGAGAAAAATAGTTTAAGTTTAAGTAGAGAGAGAGAAAGAAAATCAAAAGAGAAGTATTGGAATGATGAAAGGATAAGGGAGAAGAGCAGAAGTAGTGTAAGTAATGATCGGGGAAGGCTTGAAAGAGGAAGGAGTCAGAGCAGAGATAAACAACATAAAAAGGAGGCGCAGTGGAAGGAAAGGAGGGATAGTTTTGAACGAAATAGATGTGAAAAAGATAAAAATAGGAGCAGGGAGAGAGTAAGGAGCAGAAGTAGGGAAAGAATTAGAGTGAGAACTGATAGTGGAGAAAAAATCAAGAACAGGTGTAGAGAAAGAGTTGGCAAAGAAACAAACAAAAGTCCAAGTCGGGAAAGAAAGCGATAAGGCGGAGGCAGAAACCCTGAAGTGATGCTTTCATATTGTGTCTATTATGATTGTGAAATTGTAGTGGTTGCGATGATCATTTAAAGTTTTTGGTCTATTTGTTTCTTTATATTTGCTGTAGTAAACGAATGTTCAATTGTGGTTAAACCTTGACTTTCTCTCTGTATTTTAAATCCTTTTTTTTTTTACTCAAAAGAGGGCGCCAAAATACTTTCTGACAAGCTTATGTCGAAAGCTTAAAATCTCACACATTCATGTATGTAAACGCATTTCAGCTTCCTTTACGATGTTTTATTTTTTAAACATGCAAAAAGCAGTGTTCAGACACAAACACCACAACGTTTCCCACCTTAGACTAGCAGCTCTTTTACTGGGATGCATGGGAAATTCCTAGACCTTTCATTCATTGACCATATCTTTTGAAATTCATTGATTTTAACCCCAGGAGTTTCATGGAGAGTCGCTTTGCCTATAGAGTAGCTCTTTCAGCGTGTAAGATATTATTTTATAATTATAATAGTCTTTGAAATATTTCCAGCAAAAGTGCATGAATGACCATAATACTCACGGGTAGCCTGGACCTGCTTTGACCTTTTGGTGTAATTTTTATACCAGATTAATGCGTGTTAAATCCATTGATTTTTCTTTTAATATTTATTATTCAATCATGATTTTTTTGTATATATTGTATTTAATATACTTTGTATAATTAAAAAAACGAAGCTTTTAGCAAGTAGCTTAAAATAACACAGAGAGCAGCACCATTAATAAATTTGTTAAAGAAATTTATTAACAATTAACCCAGCACAATTCTAAATGATGTGTGTTGTGTTGAAATTATCTGAAGGTTTTGTAGACCTTGTCTGACCTTGGATAAAGTTAACCCCAGCGCTTGAAATCAGCTTCGTTTTTATCTGCTCTGTGGAGCAACTGAAGCGCTGAGAGCTTCACAAACCGCCAGTGTGCACTTGTTCTCAGTGATGTTCAGAAAAATGCTCTCTGCTATGCTAAGCTTTCAGTATTTTACCATATAATCATTCTGCCCTATCTTCTGAATTTGTTTGATGCAGTTGGCTGGTATTCACAATTGTTCTTCCACTTTAATCAGAAAAGTCGCACCAGAGCTCCTTAAAGCAGCATCAGTACTCAAACGTGAATGTCTCTAGTGAAAGCACTAAAATATGCTGTTCTTCACATCTGTAAAGCTTATCGGTGACATGACCTGCTAAACTTCATCTAATAAATTTACCTGCATGAAAATGAACATTTAAGGGGGTACTGATGTAACTGTTGCTCACATATTTTGAATTCTTGATAGGCTTATCACAATTTATTTGCTGGTGCAGAAAGTTGCCAGTGTTATTTCTACGTGGTGGTGGTGGTGGTTGTTGTGATTGTTTATATTGTTGTCTGTGAAAGATTTCCCATCATCATGAAAGGGTGAGCCTGATTTGGAGAATTTGCTCACTGTTGATGGACAGCTTTCTTTTGCCTCCTGGATTCTGGGCAGGGGTTTTGAGCTGCTTGATCAGTAATATGGTGCTGTATCCCGCACAGACAGCGGCTCTTTGATCTGTCTTTATTGTGGTGCGCAAACAAAGCTTGACTTTTTGCCTTTTTCCCAGCAAGAGCGCATTCCGCCAAAGCGGAACAAAGCGTTAAGAGTCGCCACACTCTGTCCAGGACCGCGGGCGAGCCGCCACTCCAGTGATTCATTCTCCTTATACTTTTCCTGTTTATAAATCTTAATGAGACCATATAATTGTAAAGTGCGCTTATGAATGCCTTCACGCCCAAACAGCGCTCATTTCCGCTCATGTTGGAGTGTCTGCAATAAAATCGCAATAGGTTGTCAGACATTGCAATTTAAAAGGCTGAAACTGTAATACGGTAATAAAGGCATTTAGTGTATGTAAAATTAATGTCAGGTCGGTTTTATTGCTGTCGCCAATAACACTTGAATATTAACTATTTATTTATTTCTCTGGTTTTGTTGCTACACTGCAAAATGACAAATTATCCGATAATGGAGGGATTTATTTGAGTGTATTTTATTCAGTGTTACTTCCAGGGCCGGCTACCAAGCGTAGCGTACAATAGGAAATGGAAATAATTTTCGTCTATTGCCTTCTGGTCAATTTAACTTCCTCCTCACAAGGTTTTTTTTCTGGCTGAGACGTGTAGCCCTCACCAGTTCCCAGGTTGAGCCGCAGCCTAATTATACCGCAGTTTCTTTCTTTCAGATCGGACGCTGCACTGGATAAACACAAAGGAGTCAGAGAGCATCCTTGAACCCTTTCAGTACACGGCCACTGATATTTAAATAACATCCAGCGACCATTTGACTGCACCGCAACAAGAGCGTTTTAAAATCATTTGCATATGGCTTTTCCCATTTTCCTTCTCAAAAGTGGCATCCAGGAAAAGAAAAAAAAGAAAAACTGTTCCCATAACACCAATCAAGTGGTGCGCTTATAAAGACTCAAAGCTGATTTATACCAAGGCCTCCACTTAAATGGACAGTTTCCGTTTGACATGCAAATGTAAGCAGTTAATTCGAGCGATTAAAATAAATATTCACAGCCCCTTTGTCACCGAACCCCCTCGGATAAGCGCTGATAAAGAGCGGGTGAACAAATGATGTCTCAGAGATTAATTAGATATTTGATAAGACACGAATCCCTAATCGCGGGTACAAGACACATGGGGCTGTGATGTGCTCCAAGTCATAATTAATACTATTTAACAAGATTTTCATTTGGGCGTAAAATGCCTGTTCCAGGGCATTAACTATTGATTTATTCCACCGGGAAACTGTCGATTTGCGTTGACGTATATAAGAACTCCATCACTGATAAGGTATTTGCAAACGCACACACGCAATTTTATTTATCTAGTTGAAATAATTATAATACAAATAATTACGTTTAACGAATGCAACTAAAGCTTTTGGTTCTGTACCAGAACGAAATAATTGATTATGATGTAGATAATAATAGCAATAATAATAAAGTGGCATTAAAACAACGACAAAATTGCTTGTGAATTTAAATACCTTTAATTACAAAATGAAAGTCTTATACGCGAGACTGTACAATTAAACATTTATATATTTTTTTAGCAAGGTAAAGAAAAGAGTAACTGAATTTTAAATAGCTGTGTTACATACATACTGACATCCACAAAGTGCGTCAAAGTAAAGAAAAGTCCCTGAATTTCAGGATCCACCACGAAACAGTAATAAGGAACATTTACAGAGGAAAATATGTGATTTTTGTCGATATATCTACACAGTTAGCTCAACTCATTTTCAGCCGTGTTCCGTTGGATTCGTTTTCTTTTGCGCACCGATCAAAACGAGATCTCACTTTTCAGAACACACGTCGGTCTGAAGCGTAAACATTGGCCCGCTCAATTACATTTTTAAAATACGTTTTTCCAATTAATAGGCCCTTATTTTTCCCATCTCAAGAAAGAAAAATCTAAAGTGTCACCGAAATAGTACATCCAACCCCTGACCCGTGTCTTTGTCCTTTAATGATAACCTACCATTTTTTTGTTGTTTTTTATTTTTTTTGGAGAGACGTTTTTGTATCGATAGCATTTTAATGTCATTCACATGTTGGCGGGTTCAAACCGCTCAGGACTCATGATGAGGAGACTGCTCTTTGACCGTGACCCTCGGGTTTACACCCTCCAAAATCAGTTCCGGTGACTCGGACCTGGGGGTCTCCAGGTTACTTGTGTCGGTGTCACTGTCGCTGCCTTTTTTGCCCCCACCTCCGGCCGTATGCGTTTTGATGTGTTTGCTTAGGTGGTCGCTCCTCATAAAGCGCTTGTTGCACACCGGGCACGCAAACCTTTTTTCCCCCGTGTGGGTGCGGAGATGCCTCTGGAGCTCGTCAGATCTAGTGAAGCGTTTTCCGCAAAAAAGCCAGTTGCACACGAAGGGCCTTTCACCAGTGTGCCATCTGAGGTGCGCTTTGAGATGAGATGTTTTGCCGTACACTTTGCCACAGCCTGGGATGTGGCAACTGTGAAGTCCTTTTCGGCGCAGACTGGCACCGGCAGGCCCGAGTCTTTCCGCCTCCTGGCAGTTCGGGCAGTCGCACGTCGCCCTGCCCGAGTATCTCCTTGAGGATCTGGACGAGCTCCCTATTCCTGAACTGGCACCTGATATCATGGCATTGGCCGCCGAAGTGTCCGTGTACGCGGGGATGACGGTTTTGAAACCGTCCTGCGTCAACAGGTGCTGGCTGGTGGACAGAAGGTGGGACGCTGTTGGGCTGATGCCAGTCGAACTGAAAGCCGAGTGTGTGAGGCTAGAGAAGTCAGGGTTGTAGCCGCCGAGCTGGGAGTGGATGGCCTGTGGTGTGCCCGAATGCAGCGAGCTTTGCAGGGTGCCTGCTGGATTTTGCACCTCGAGCCAAGAGCCCGGGTTTGTGTGCACGTCCCACCACGAGGACGCGCCGTTTGCCACCTCGCCTGAAATCGTGGAGTGAAAGCCGGATTTGTACCACGACTCGTACGGGTGTGCCATGCCTACTCGAGGGTAAAGTGTCTCCGCAGACGTGTGCACTTTGGAAATGAACGCCGACTGTCCGGTTTCTTGCGTGGTCACGCTCGTCGTGTTGGAAAACAAGCTGCTGTACTCGGTGGAGAAAGCGGAGGAAGTTGGCGAAGTGGACGCCAGGCAGAACGCGCTATTGCTCGTGCCCGTCGTGGTTGTAAGTCCAGAGGTGCTGCGGCTCGTCGCCACGCTGAATCCCGGCAAACTAGAGCCCAAGTTGCAACTGGACGACGATCTCTTCCACGGATGAAATCCGCCTTTGGAAAACGCGCTGGAGTCTGGTAAAGTGGTCAGAGGACTCGTGTTGCCAATTTTATTACAGGTCGCAGCTAACATAGCCAGAGGGGTAGTTCCGAACCGCGGCTCTTCCTGTAAGGAAAAAAAGGGGCGAAGTTTGTTTCTAACTATGCAGTAATACATTAATATGAGAAAACGTTGTTTTTAACAAGGTTTTTAATAAATCAAAAGTGAGAAAGTGATATAAAATTGAAACGCGTTTAAACTCCATAAGCTTTTAACAGATATCTCCAATGTAGATCGATTCGTTTAACCGGCACATTATTTAAGAATTCATTGCGTAAATAATCCTCCCCTGCTATTCAAAACGCCACAAAAACTTTTAAAAGTTATAGGGGAAACTCAGGGTTGCATACTGAAGACCGATTTGAAGGGAAAAATAGGCATAAGTAAACTTTTAATGGTTAAACAAACAAACAAACAAACAACAAAACCGCCGACTTACCCCAAGTATAGACGTAGCCATAACCAGTGACTTAATCTATGTTGAACTTTTCGGGACTCTACAGTGTTATAAATGTTCCAGTTTGACTCCGACACAGGACGCGTTTTGTTGAGGTCTCCACTCGGGTCGCTCGTCCCCTGGCTGAGGCTTCACACTCTACCTAGTTGTAGAGAGCGTCTTCTTTGAAGTACAGCTGCCTGGGACAATCGACCAATCTGCGCAGCCGATACTTAAACGACGAGTCGAGTTCAGCCAATAAGAGACGCGTCCATGACAGAAATACTAAAGTAGCATGTCAATCAATAACCGAGGTACCGGTCCCGCTGTCAGGCGTCAAGCGATCTGGTATTTTTAAGGATTTTTTTTATATGTAGGGTATATGGCCATCAAGGCTCAGTTACTCTGCTTATAATAGACTAGAGTTCATATTGGTGTGTAATAAGGCAGCGGTTCTTCGGTAAGCCACAGATTTGTGTTATTTTTATATTTTTGTGCATGCCTTGTGTTTCAAGTCGTTTCTGACGTTTGTCATATAGACGATATATGTCACGATTGATAGGTGACAGCAAGTTTTCTCTTTTAAAGGTTTACCTAAATATTAGGATCTCAATACTATTTAATTAGAATACCTTCTAAAAAATCACAAAAAAACTTAAAGTCGTTTAAAGTTTTTTTTAGCATTTAGGCTACAAAGTAATTCTATATGTGGTAGTTTAAGTAGTTTACATTCCAGTTTACGTATTAAATATTTACGATGGTTTTAAATGGTTGCACGTTTTTTTTTCATTTGCAGTTATCTCAAGAGAATCCTCGAGGAGGAAATCGGAGGGGGAATTACTAATCTAACAACAGGTGTGAAAGATCCTGCGTTTGTGTGTGTGTGTGTGTGTGTGTGTGGTTGTGGGGTAAACGCGCGCGCCTATAGCAGCGCTCCTTTTAAATGCCTTTGGAAAAGCAACGCGCGCGTGTCAGACCGAACGAGACATTGTGAACGTACTTACAGTTTGCACAATTTTAGAAATTAAAAGCAAAAATTATAATAATATATGAGCAAATATTCAGCATGATCGGTAATCGTGACATGTAAAAACAAAAAAAAGCTATACGCACACTTCTTAGTATTTTGTAGTAGCTGAAAATGAAAAGATATATTAAAAATACACGTGCACAACTAGCCTGTTATAATTATACCTTTCAGTGATCCTTGATTTTGTCTTTTATATGTGGATCAATGCATTAGAACGATATGTGTTTTTTTTACTTGTTAAAACATTTAAGGGTAATGGCATAATTTAACAATGGCCTGCTTTAGAGTGAATCATCATCCTTTTAAAAGTTAAAGCAATTTTCTTGAAAATGGCCTTGTCGAAAGCTGTGCATTACAGTATTCAAAATTGCCAAATAATGCTCCATTATAGAGGCTGAGCGGTGCCAGGCAGCCCGGCCGCAATTTGCTCCAAAACGCTTCGCTTTAAATCCCTCCTATTGAGAGGGGAATCTGAAAAGTTTATTCAAATTTGCGTCGTAAGCCTCGGAAATTACTTCGTTTTTGCAATTATAGTACATTGACAGGCAAACAATTAAATTTCTGTTAAAAAAATAAATGCACCTGACTGCAGGTAATAAAAGTCTCCCTCTCCTAGGTATTTGCAACTTTCTCTTATTTGTCTGTAATTAGGTCATTCATATTAATATAGATTTGCAAAAGCGATTGGACTCGTAAATGATATATATCAATTTGTATATTGGGGAAAAGGCGATGCTATATTGATATGACCTGATATCTGAGTCCTAGTTTGTCGGAATCTAAATGTATACACTTAAACAGGAACGCAAGAACATCATTTGGATAAATCTGGATTTATATTTAGTTTAACGGTGTCTAGGATATTTCAGTGCAAACATACAATAATAATAATAAAATATTTATAACCAAGGAAATTAAAAATGATCAATATGTAATGTATTGTGAATGTATTAAGAATTTCGCAAACATGCGCTGCAAATTTTATTTCTTTTGATTCATTTCATAAATTTTCTTAAAGGTTTATTTATTTTATGGATGTGGTTAGTTGTGGTGTTTTTCTAGCCTACATTAATACCTAAATACGTATTTTTAAAAGTATGTTTGAAACACCACAGGCGTCAGCTGGTCTACCTGGGGAGCAGAATTCTGTGCCAATTAGAAGCCCATTACAAGTCATTAGACTGATCAATGTACCTTAAACAATGCGGGTGATTTATTTGGCAAGAACAAAACGTTGTGCATCTATTGTGGTGAGGTTGAGTGACGGTACACATCCATCACTGCTTTAAGCAGCTGAAGATAAATGATTAATCCGGACCTATTCGTTTAGGTGGCCTTTTACAAAAGGTCCCGTTCTCGCGCTAGATCAGGGTCATTTTTGCTCTGCTCGCTGCGTGTGTAAGGATGCGGGGTTGGTGATGATGGTGGTGGTGGGGGTGGTGGTGGGGGTTCACACAGACTATAGCGGGGTTTTTTTTGTCTGTTGCCGCTGGCAGTGATGGGTCCCCACCCTTAAGAGGAAAAGCGCATTTGTGGATAATTAACTAATCTGTGCAAACTTAAATCCTTGTTCTCCATAGGTCCTTTAGCGCGTCACCTCGCACCCACCTGTTTCTAACGCACAGAAATAAGACATACATCTAAATGATAAGACGATTATTAATAATAGCATGACGACCAAAATATAATTTTAAAAAACGGTATACTGTAAACAATCAATAAGAGCTTGTATTCATGCAATTGTTCGTTGTGAGTCAGATTTGGCTCACAGCGGCCATACCGCGATGCGCAGCTCTAATGAAACGCCTGGTTGCTGTGATGATACATTTCGTCATCTGGGTGCACCAGATCACGAGTCTGGAAATGTGGGAAATTTGTAGTGTTTACAAACGACATAAACTGTTGCTTCACACTTTCTCCGGTGCATTCAGAAGCACAATCTGTTAAAATACGTTGCGCTTTTATTTAAATCGAAAAGTTATTCTAATTAAATAAAATACAACATCGAGTATTATTATTTATCGAATATTGTTCAAAATAAAATCTCAATATTAAAATAACAAATTCACGCATCTAGTAGCGCAGAATTTAGGCACCAATTATTGTGAAGCAAGATTTACGCGCTGAAGAATAGATTTGCGCGCTCCAAAAAATGCAGCCCATGTAGGTGCAAATGTGTTGTTTCATACTTCATTGATTTCA
Organism: Sisor rabdophorus; assembly: GCA_026260075.1. NCBI lineage: Eukaryota > Metazoa > Chordata > Actinopteri > Siluriformes > Sisoridae > Sisor > Sisor rabdophorus. Next base: position 6,784,752 of record JAOTQW010000038.1, on the reverse strand, counting down.
AGAATATGCCTGCCCTTTTTTTATTTGAATAGTGTTGAAGTTAATGTTCAAGCAGGGTTGGCAGGGTTTAGGTCAGTTATTCATAACGCGTAATAACTTCTCTCTCAAGTGAGTGAGTGTCTGTGCGTATAATTACTGTACCAAATGGTCCTAAAATAACGAACACAACGCAGATTATATGTATTATAAGTTGCAGAGTATGTATATGGTTTTTAATAGTGGTCACTGAACCAGACATGTTATGCACTCTTAATAAAAAAAAGAAACTTCAAGAGTTCTTCATGTGTTCATCTGATGATTAAGAGTTCCTAGCTTTCAAGAAGGGTTCAACTTGGAACCTGTGATGTTAAATAACCAGTATTTTGTAGGGTTTTGTTAGGATCTTTAAGGAGTCATTTAGAAAGACAATTTACAGACCATAAACATTTTTTAAAGCCTATTTTTGAAATGTGACTGATACATGACACTATCAATTGGGTGCTTACCTGTTGTTACTATACTACTAAAACTTTAGGAAGATTGTTTACCGTCAAAATGTGTGTGTATGTATGTGTGTGAGTTATTGGTGAAGTGTGACCATGTGAAGATTTTAAGTCGCTATACTTTAGTTTAGTCATGTTGATGAACACCTGTTTGGTCTGGCCAGTATAGCTGAGACGGCTACCTGTTTTGTTCTCGCACCTCATACTCCTTCATTGCTCACTCAATGTTATTTAATTACAACTGTGAATTTCAGATTATTCTTTATCACTTTATTTTATTGTTCACTTGCCTGCTGCCTTAAAATTGCTAGTGTACTAATTAATATAGTGAAACAAGCACTTTTTTATGGACTTTTAAAACACTTGATATTTAACATACCTCCAACGAAAAATACATTCAAATATCTGCAAGCACACAATAGCATTCTATTTTGAAATGTAACAGATCAACAGTATGACTTGAAAAGATCAATAACTTTGAAAGGCAAGCATTTCAGTTTAAACCCTGAAAGCCAGAGTGATTGTTAAGCTGCCGATAAAGTGATCTAAGAACACAATTATGTATGGCAGGTGGTTGATATGCTCCTAACTGCATTTTTTTTTCTTTATTAACGGAGTGACATTTGCAGTAAGTTAAAGACAAAAAAAAAACAGTTTGCCTGTGTCTTATTATGACCACCAACTGCAAACTGTCATTGGCTTCAGCAGAACAGCTCTTGGCAAAGCGGAATGCTTATCACATGTCATCTGTGCATGGCAGCGCAGAAATTACATGAAGCTCCTGCTCCACTCCCAGCTCCTTTGTACTCTCGACATCTTCTTTGTCTTACACAATTAAGGTGTTACACGGTAGAATAATTTAAATTGCCAGCTCGAAAATGGAGACCAGGGCTCTTTTTAAAAATAGCAGAATTTGTTTACTGATTGTATGCGGTTATTGACTTTACCATTACATGTGAAGAGCTCTGATTAGTGGCTGTACATTGTTCAGAGATTGAGGCAGAGCAGGCCAGGTTACAATACCAACCATTTATTTTCATTGTTCTCTGGGCTGCTCTACCAAGGATTAATGCTGGACACAGTAATGAGGGTGTTACGACAGGGCTCAAGCCATTTTCTAATAGTTGCCTGGCTCTCCATGACAGACGGCATCTGTGGCTCCTAAAGTCTCTTTACACTTTGATGAGGCTCCCCACCTCTTTGACATTTCCATATGTTGTAGGCTAGTGTGGAAGGGTGTTTGTTTCATGTTTTTCCTGGGCTGCAGGTAAAGACCATTATTTTGGTTCTGTGTGTAACATAAATCTTAGGTGAAAGGGATTGTTTTCCCCGGAGTAATATACATGCACTAGAAGGCAGACATGCTGAATAATGGACCAAAACCAAGAAACAAATGATTATTCTGTTTGTTGCAAAAAAACCCCAAACTCTTGGTTAGTGTCTATATCATGATGTGGTACAAGTAAATAATAAATCAGTGTTCAAGTGCTCAAACACTTCTTCTGAAAACCAGGACCTTAACTCACATTTCTTTTCCTTATGAATTTATAGCTCTCTGTCTTGACCTGTTATTGTTATCCTAAAGTGAATTCCATCAAGATAAAGTGGTTGCACAACCACTTAACCATTTAACCAGTTCAGTCTTTGTTTTGTAATTATAGCAATGTTTTATCTTGTGTCAGATGGCACATGTTTCTACATTCATGGAAACTTATTATTCTGTCTGATCACATGATAGTGGGAGCAGGCGTTCTCTTGCTTTAGATGTGTGAAGCACATTACAAAGAACAGAGAGACGACTTAAAGCTCAATTTTTACTCATGTGAATTGTGTGTATTGGCAGTGCATCAGTTCCTCCTACAGTAGGGATTTGGTTTTTTTGGTTCTTGTGAAAGCAGTGTTAGATGAACCAGAAATTTTTTTTTGATCGATTTTTGGTTTCAGCTTTGGATATATTTATGATGTGCAAAAGCACTCTGCAAACTATAGTCGGATATGAGGGCATTTGTCACCGGCATCTCTTTACTGGCAGTAGAAATTGCTGATCAATTATTATTAAAATCGTTTATAATAGCACAATATGTCTCTGTAAACCTTTCCAAGTTATTTTAGGTGGTTGTATGTCAATGTTTTTGCAGACAGCCAGCAGATTAGCAGTCTGATTGAAGCCAGGCAGCGGTAGAACTGGATCTGCAGCTTCACTTTCAGCTGTTTAAAGTCACAGAATTTTCGGTTAGTTAACAGTCCTGCAAGTGGCTCACTGATATTATTTTTTTCTTTATTAAAATCTGTATAAACAGTGGATTTACTTTCAGTAAAAGCTTCCAAAAACTTTCAGATGGGATGCTGAAAGCTGATGCCTCAACATGCTTTATGTTCTAAGAGCTTGCAAAAGGGAAACATTTACTGCATACTTACATGAAGAGTGTGGTGGGGTGCAGATTAGTGCTTAAGATGGTACCAAAAAGATTGTGGGTTTGATTCCAAGTACAAATAAGCTTCCACTGCTTGGCCTATGAGCGAGGACCTCAACCCCTGACTCAGGGCATCTCCCAAAGACCCTAAATGTATACGTGTGTGTTTCTGTGTTTGTTTGTGTATAATAAACAGATATAGATAATACTTGCTTTCATCAAATATATTCTATTCTGTTCTGTTCTATTCTATTCTGGTTATTTAAATATTTTTCTTTTATCATTAGGGAGTGTAGCTTAACCTATTTCTATGCTCTGTCTGAGTGGTCTAAACCCTCTCCTCCATTTTCAGTGGCCTCAGTCTGGTATCCATTTACATTTTTTTCATCCCAACTTGTTATTCTTGTTTAATATCCACAGAATCCCAAATGTCCCAGCACAGCACATTTTAACACAGCATGGATGTGGTTGATCAATTGAACCACTTCTGTTGTGCTTGGCTTCTCTAAACCCTCCTACTTACTAATCGCTAGTGACACCAACACCAGTTTAAAGCTATTCAGAGCAAGAAGCATGTGAAATAGTTGCTGCAGAACAGCTTAACCTCACAGAGCACCATATCCCATATAAATCTACAGAATTACTGTTCGACATTCAGGAACATCACTAAAATCCTACAATGTTTCCTTAGGACACATGGATAAAAAACATGTGAAGATCATTATATTAATATATACATATAGCCCTGGGTCTGTTTCTATAGATTTCTTTGTGCAACTTACAACTATACTGTGGTCGGCTGTTTATTGCGGGAAAACTATTTTATTGTGGTTTACGGTAAAGGTTAACAAGTGCACTGTGTTGCTGTCATATAATGTTATCGAGCTGTAATCCCAGTTTTCACTTTAGTCTCATTGAGTGCTTATCAACTTGACTACCTAAGTGAATTGTCACCCTGCTTCATTCTGAAACACTTCAAGCTGCCACAGACTGCAAAGAGAATCGTGTCTTGCATAATGTGCCAAGAAGCACAAACCAAACATGCAATATTAAAACAATGCTAGTTCCCTAAATAAAAATATTTAGGTTTAAATGAAACTAATATTTATAGATAGAGATTGGTTTCATATTTTTTTAAAGACAGGCAGCAGACTAAAACCTTGGACAGGGAGTTAGATGTATAACCGCAAAGAAAATTTGCCCAATTTACACTTCACAATATTGCATTTACCTTCTCTGCAGTCATAATGTGAAATGTGATTATAGTCACTGAGCAAATCTACTGTATTTTAGGATCCATTTGCAGAGAGACAGAGACGTAGGAGGGGGTCCAAATCCAGCGCTGCATGTTTGTGCTTTGTGTTGAGACAGTCTGTGTTTAAAACAGAGCATTTTGACTTGCCTCTGATCGAGTAGGCCCTGTCTGTCTCCACTCGTCCTGGATGATTAGACTAAAACACTTGCTCGTCTTGACTGGAGATCGAAGCGGCTTCACATAACGCTGCTTGATTGAAGGTCGAAATATTTTGAATTCTAATAGAGACTGTGTACATGAATTGCCTGAAATAGACTGTAGAATTTCAGCACTTCCTCCCCCTCAACCACTCCCCCGCCCCTCGACACCCCCCCCCTCCCCTGCTCTTCTCCTCTGTGGCCGCTTTGAAAAGAACGGTTGGGAATGGCTGTGCCTGATGATCATAGAATTACTGGATGGTGATTCTAAACCCCTCAAAGAGGAGTTGCTATGGAGATCTCGTTCCAAACTGTGAAATGATTCTTCGTCTGAAAGGCTGGGGAGAAGAGGGCTGAACACATCATTGTTCAGGTGGTGGTTGGTTAGGAAATTGCCGGTGCCTGAGCAATCAGTGCTGCTGCTATAGTTAAGGTCCTAAAACGGTTTGTTCTGTGAATGATGTGGGGCAACAGTGATGTGCATATGATGTTTCCTTTCAATCAGACTCCACTCAAAGTCATGGGGTTGGGAGAAATGACAGAAAGAGTGGGCTTGAATGAAAGAGGAATGAAAATCATTATTGTCTCTCAAAGCTAATGAAATCTTGGCCTGTCTTTATCTAGCTATTCTTTGGCTGCATAAGCAAGTATGACAGGCTATGTTTCCGATTAATGTTGTACCAATTCTTGATGTTTTCTATGTTATAACATTATGTTAATTGCAGAAATCGACCTGAGAAATCTTTGTGGATTCAATAGTATTTTGTTGAATTACCGTTGAAAAAAGATATGCCTTTTAGTCGAAAATAAGACATATTGCAGTTGTGAATGTTAAGATTTCTCATTGATAAGCATCATCCAGGTGATATACTCCCAGTTATACTCACGGAACATTTTTTTTCTTTCTATCATTAGCTATCGATTCATTTTAACTTAGGTATTAAATATTTCTGTAACTGCAGCAAAAGCAAAGGCAGTCCACTCTAGTTGTGTATTATCTGATTATTTTCCAGCTCTGAAGACACAGCTAAATTGCTTCTTCTGACAGACTCATAAAGTCACTTTTATGGCTGTGAATTCTAAGGCAATTGCAGCCGTGTATTTGTGTAGAACCTCTCAAAAGCGAGCCAAGGAATGCTAGTGATATAGATGTTCGCTTCCTTTTTACGTGTGAATACTTGCAAAGGAAGTTGACTGCCACTGAACACTGTAATTTGAGTGAATGATGTTGATCACATGATCCTCCAGCTATAGTAAACAGACGATAGGAAAATTTTCTGCATCAGTCGTAAATTTGTTGTCTATCATTTTCCCCCCTGCATCAAATAGCTTGAAAATTTTATTGGTGTTTAAACATTGAAAGATGTAATACTTTCCTTGTATTATATGATTTATATGAAAGATTTTATATTTCCTTAAATAACAAACAGGGCTTACAATTTAGCACAAGTAAATTAATTATGAATTAAACAGCAACCATTAAATACATTGTTCAAGCACATCAGATCTTTGAATATAAATAATTGACTTATCCAAAAGATTATTTTAAGCTATTATATATGTTTTACTCTTTGCCTACATTATAGTCTAAAGAAACATGGTCATACCTAAAAGCACTTTGTGAATGTGTGTTGAGTGTGTTTACACACACATGCAATATGTAAGTAACAGCATGCACAAGATTGATAGCGGTGTGTGTGTGTGCTTACTGCCAGCAGCACTGTTTTCATTGAGAAATGATCCAGTCAGTCTGACTCTTTTAAACATAAAGGCCTTTGTTAGGTTGAACAATAAAGACACACCTGCTAATAGGCTTTCCAAACATCCAGTAAGTAATACACAGCAGTTAAATTAGAAAATTGACTTCTGAAGCTCCCCCTACCTCCTTTACTCATTTTTACAGTCTAACCTGTGGCTTGCTATGGCGCCGCAGCCTTATAAGAGCGTTCTTTACAGAAGTCTATTCAGTGCTGTTGTTAAAGGATTTTCCCATTGCTTTTCTGTCCTGCTATCACTGTATATCCTGAGGTAATACAAGGTCCAAACATGTTGAAACTGACGTCTGTAAAGATATATAATAAAAGGATATGACTCAGAATCAGTGAAGTTTAACAAAAAAATGTTGTGCTACATAATTCACTCATAGGCATGTTTTAAACGAATGGAGTGAAAGTTTTATACGCTGTGTAGTAATTTTATAGTGTGTGGTTTTTTTTCCATTTTCCAGCTCAACACATTATGTGTGCATGTTGTTTTTGTATGTAATTGATTTTCTATCTAATTTAAAGCTATCTTAACTCATTCTACATAGCTTTGATGCTGGTTCAACTTTTATAGACTTAACAACACTAGCCTTGTCAGGGGAAGTAAGCCAAACACTTTCTATTGTTCCCTATGATGTAGTTTAGTCATGTTAAAAATTTGCTTCACTGAGCAGAGCTCTAGCTATGTTGTGTACAATGTTGCCACATACGACCTACCCACAAAGGAAACATTTATTGTATGTGTCTTTGCCATCTGTTTAATTTTTAAAGTGCACAGTCTTGTTTTTGCACTCTTCATATCATTTCTACACATGCAAATAACTAAATGTATACAATTTCTACCTTGCTGCATTTAATCACCTTCCTGTGTTCTGTAAATTTATATTTAGATTGTTTATATTCCTTTCTATATTTATATTCAGATTCAGAAATTGTAAATTCAAATTGTACTGTTATTTATATTCATAATATAATAATATAATATAATATTATGCGCGGTGGCGCAGTGGTTAGCACTTTCTGTGCGGAGTTTGCATGTTCTCCCCGCGCTTGCGTGGGTTTCCTCCG
>JAOTQW010000038.1:6726906-6743163 GCA_026260075.1 Sisor rabdophorus | reverse complement strand
TAGATAGATAGATAGATAGATAGATAGATAGATAGATAGATAGATAGCATATTCTCAAACTGTGTAGCTGAATATAGGTGAGTGAGTCTATGTTCTTGAATCTATGAATAGGGGCAATCAGCCATAGTCTTATAACACTTCTTTCAAAGACACAACAAATCACTCCTCTCACTCTGACTAGAAATTGAAATTGAATAAAAATTGAGATCTTTACACGTATTTACAAGGGATATAAGTCTGCGTTGGTTCTGCCTAGTCTAGTGTCCACCTCTGAAATTGCACTTTATGGTATTGGAAATGAAATGACTTTTTCATTCCTGCTGCAGTACTTCAATATGTGTTAGGGTGGAAAATATGAATGAGGAAATGTAAGAGGTGATAGAATATTAGAAATTGTAGTGATTTGCATCTTTTCATAGCAGGTCATTTTAAGAGATATCTATATTTACTCAGCATGAAGTCTGGGAATCCATGCATAGAGAATGCGTACTTTCATGCCTACCAACACGCAGCACATACGCATCCAATGATTTTTAGAGAACAACAAACAAGGTGCATCATGAAATTAAAATATGGGTAGTGTTTTCACATTGTGAGTGGAAATAAAAATTTCATGTTCTCTTATATACTCTCTCTTGACTTGCCCTATCGAATAGTCTTAAATATTTCACTATAAGCAACATTATGTAACACAATAAGTAAATGACATTAAGTAACCAATAAAAACTGTATGATGCTTAAGCAATAAGACGAGGGGCGTCACTTATTTCTAGTATAGGCTGCATTTTTTGGGGCTATAAATAATGTTGTGTTTTTTCTTGCAGAAAGTAAATGCTTCACTCAAACTTTGGCCACAAAGTAATATTACATTATTCCTAGTTTCTATGTTTGTTGTTTCTTTGCCTTACTACCATTTATGTTATGTAATATAGGTAGTTGTATAAGTAGTTATAAAACTACTGTATTCTAGTTTTTTTGCACAGAACTCTGACCTTAACCACACTGAACACCTTTGGGATAAAATGGAAGACCAACTGTAGTAATTATTAACTGAAATCTAGTACCCAAATCTAAAATGTGCACAGAAGAAAGAATCTGTATGACTGCTTAAACAGTTCCAATTCCATCTCATCCTAAGCTGTTTTAATTCTGAAATAAAAAGAATCAAGAATGTTGACTCTAATGGGTACTGTTGCTGGTTGTGCATGCTAGAAATGCAACAGAAGAATAATCAATCAAATGGTGCCACTTGTTCCACAGACAAACCCCAAACAGCAAAGTTGCATATTCATGTCACACTTGAAAGACTATGTGGAATTTATGGCTGGAAATAATTAGTGGCATTATATGTCAAAAATGACAGGATTTTTATCTTAAAAGAAAAGTAAATTTATAAAGTAGTGAAAAAAACAATATCTTGCCCTTTTTGATAAAGCGATCCAGTTAATGTGTATTACAAACACTTTCAGTAAATAAAATAAGGTACGATAGATTTCACTATGGTTGAATGACTAATAAAAGTCAGAAAAATGATTTTTGGATTAATGGTTCTTAGGAAATCCTTAGGTTGTGTGTTTTATATGGATAAAGTATATGATAATAATAATAATACAAATAACTATAATATAAGTAAAATATTAGAATAATGTTTGTGCTATTTTAACACTCATGTTTCTTAAACGCACCATGTAGATATACTGATACTCCTCTTATTGATATCTTTATTTCAATAGCATCCTCATTATAGTCTTTTTCACTGCCAAGAAACTGAGACTTATTTTATATTCTGACCACATCGTTCCTTGCAGAAGCTTTCTGTTTTTTAAAGCTCCCAGTGAGGCTTCATTTCCCTAGAACTACAGGAATCTCCAGCCAGAGCAACTATCTCCATGTGGTCCACCCCATCACACACCAGGCCCAGCAAGAGCCTCGGTCAATATGTTAATGTGACACTTTCACAGACTTACTTCGATCAGCATACCCCGCTATTTTCACCAGCTTTCCATTTCAAAAAACACTGGACAATGATTTACTTTCCTTCACAACACAAAACATGTAGATGAGAGGTGTCGAATCTTATCTGCAAATAGGTGGTATGACTGCAGATTTTCAATCCAAGCAATTGAATGAAGGCCAGAATCAACCAGCGAATTCAAATGTAGCGTCTGTTTGGCTGGAACCACAACTGGCAGTCACGTTTTTCCTTAGACTTGACCATCCTGATGGAAATCACTGACTAATTAGATATATTTGCTTTCAACAAGAATTTTTACTTCTTATCTTTATCGTGTTTAACATTGACTTGTCACAGGAACCAATAATACATGCACACCTGCATGAAGCAATGATTTCTCTTGTCCTGCCATCAGTGCCTGTTGGTTGACTCATGTCATTCGCAGCTTTGCAGTTATTGCAGCTGAATTAGTCAATAGCAACAATCCAATTCCATGTTCCGTGTTTCTGCTCTGATCGTCCGATGATTGCAGATGACTTTGGCTGTCATTTCTGTTTATTGACTTTTAAAAGCACAACTCTACATACAGCCGTACGACCATGGTAATTCGTTTTTTGTATTTACCCAAATATATAAGATGAGAACAGCTGAGTTTTGCCTTTCCTTTCGAGCCCGGGTCTTTGTGCGTAAGATTGCTGAGCAAAGCTAAGGTGAGCGAGACACAGCTGTGAAGCACTCTAAAGGCTCTGTCTGCCAGCCTGTGTTTACCTGACACTTGGACTGACAGCAGAGTGATTGGAAATATCCACCATTCACTGGCGCGAGCCACTGAGTGCAGCCAAAGTGCCTTTGTAGTCTTGCTGTAATGGTTCAAGTTTGAATTGAAGGTTGAGGGAAAAATGCTGCACTCTGGCCACTCTAAGGGAGAAGCTGACACAGTGGAAATGATGCAGGAACAGTCATAGTGCAGCAGCGCACTGAACCTTTCCGAGCTGTTATCTCAATGCACTCTTACTAATGTTTTAGTATTTATAGAGGCAACAGAACCTGCAGACAACATCCCACCAAACATTTCCATCTTTTCTTTCTTACACATATTGAACAAAAACACAGAGGTAAGATTATACATGTGTGTGCAAAGGAATGTAGAAATGTTAATCACAAACATAACAAACATAACATTGTGACAATTTGCACTTTTATGCCAGGATTCTCCAATGATATGAGTGAAAGGCCAGTGTGTGTGTGTATGTGTGTGGGTGTGTTTGCAGGTTTTTTCTAATTAAAAGAGAGCCACATATCCTGTTTAATCTTTGAAATCTAATTTTAATATACAATGTGGCTTCAGCTTGTTTTAATTAATACCAGCACATTTTGGATAAGACCAGATGTCAGGACTTTCCTTGATTTTTTTTCTCTATTATTTGTTTCCATATGCATTTAACCTACAGCATGCTTAGCTCTCTTTAATGTTGTTTGATCTCATCGAAACAAAAAAAGAGAAATGTTCTATTTCTTGTATGTTTCCAATAACTTGCATAACAAAATTAACATAGGGAAATTATTTTTAATTTAAGTTCCTCGGAAAACAGATCCATTTTATGAAGCTAAATATGTTATTAGAGAATGCCATTGTATTAAAAACTGTGAAAGCTACTTTTCAAAATTTTTTTGTGGAGCAGTGAGGTTTAAGGTTCTTGGACAAGGCCCTTAGACTAGAATCCAGGTTTTTCTGATCTCCAGATCAACAACTTAGGGCATTAAATATTTAAGCTACCACTGCTTTACCACTGAACTCACTAATACAAGTCAGCTAAAAATGCTATTCTAGTGGAAGTCAGAGGATTATAGGAATAAGAGAGAGAGACTAAATTTGGAAATTCACACACAACCACATTCACTCTTATCGGCAATTTAGAGTCACCAATCAACCCAATGCACATGTTTTTGGACTGTGGGAGGAAACCGGAGTACACGGAGGGAAACCATGCAAGCGCGGGGAGAACATGCAAACCCAGGACCTTCTTGTTGTGAGGCAACCGTGCTAACCACTACGCTATCGCGCCACCCAATTTGGAAATTGTTAAAAAAAAAGGTAACACAATTGTAATGCCCACCAAAATGTTCTTTTACTTAATATACCATAATCCTTATGTTTAACTCATGCATCCATATGACCTTTGCTGATTTGTGTCTGTATTATTTCATCTTAATAATCACTAACCCTATAACTAATAACTAATCCAAATAAACTCAAATACAAGTATTCTGCTTGTTGGATTTGTAAAAGGGGTAAAAATAGAAACCTTATTATTCTAATATAGTTCAGCTAAAAAAAGACCTTTTGAAACACACAACCAACACAAATGTTCTTTAAACATAGATTTTATTTACATAATTACAAATAATGACTGTAAACTAGTAGGATATAAATACAGTCAAACAATTCACAATGACATGGTTCAGCAAGCACAGACACGGTAAGGGGGTGACCAATTTCAAGCATCTAAATGATATTATTATTTTAAAAATAACACAGCAGGTCTTTTAGTACTAGTAAAAAACTTTTATAGCTACTTTTCTAAAGAACTTATTATATACACAGACTGGAAAAAAGTGTAAAAAAATTCTTAAAACAGTATTTTGCCAAGTTTTAAAAAAGTATTTTAGAACTTTTAGTGGCAAAGGGTGCTGTATCATAGCTGTATTATCCCTGAAGTTAAGATATGAAAGAATTTTCATATGTTTGGTCACCTAAACATTACATTTAAATGTGTTTTAATTACCTATTTCAGCTTTAATTTTAGTTTCACTTGTACAAGAAAACCTGAACTTTTTTCACCAAGTGTGCTGTTGGGATTGGGATACAGAAGTCTTTAATGTCTAACAATCAATTTTAAAGCACTTTTGTACATCGCTCTGGATAAGAGCGTCTGCAAAATGCTGTTAATGTTTGTGGTTTTTCTTGTTTTAGTTCATATAAAAGTCATACTCTCAGGTTCTCTCAACCATAACACACAGTTTCTTTATTGGGTCTCTTTGGTTTTACAAACTGAGAGCTTAAATGATTACGTTAATGGTTCAGGAAATGGTGGCACGTTGTTTAAGGTGTTGCCTTATTGGAAGACAATGTTTAATGCTCGGCTTCACCAAATTGCACCTTTGGGCCCCTAAGCAAGGCCCTTAACACACAAATGATGTTTGAAAGATAAAATAAAATCGATTTGATAGGGGCGCCTGCCAAATGCTGTAAATGTAAATCTTATTGGCAACCGTCGCCACTGTCATGGGCGTGCAAGTTAGGTACCTATAAACTTTTGGCGATAACAGTACAACAGCGTGTCTGGACGTGTTTCCCCACATTTTTTTTTCTCAACTAAAGTTGAAATGAAATCGTCCTGAAACGCAAACGCGTTTTGTTCTTGGCCTTACAAGGGCCAAATAAACCTGGGCTAGACAAGATTAGCGTGCTAATAGTTTAATAATAAAATGTACAAGTAGTTGAAATATTTTTATATTAAACCTTCTGTGGGTCGTAAATATAAAAATTCAACACGTGTAAAACACTAGAATGGCTGATGTGACAACATACACAACGCTCAGCAGTAAACTTCACGTCGCCTACAACGTTTAACGTTTGCTAAAATCAGGAACAGGAAGTTGCGCGGCTAAACTTATTGATGGGTCATTTGACGAATCAGAACTCGAAGTCTGAACTAACGCAGCCAATAGCGAAGGAGAAGAACGGTGGGACATCCTGTCCATGACGCAAATTTTCACAATCAACATCGGAAGCTCCACCTTTTGTGTTTCCCGCACCGTCAATCAAAATAGAAAAATAGACTCGATTCAGCGATCGCAGCCCGCCTTCGAATAATACAATCATGCTTGGCGTGTAATTAAATCGAGACCTTTTTCTATTAAAAGTAATTCAAGTGATGACTGGTATGTAAGACGCAATACATTAGACGCGTACCGCAGCCCTATCCTTAGCTAAGCTAATGCTAATGTCGGCTAAGTGTGTAGGTTTGGTTTGCTAATCTGTTTGCAGTTTTGCTAACTGTTAACGTTAGCCGATTAGCTTAGCCACTTCTACGTTTTCCGATTTGTGCGCAGATAGCAGCTCTGTTTGCGCTGAGTTTGTTGGAGTATTCTTTGTTGCGATCGGAGAGTTGAGCTGGCAGTACATCCGACCGAGGTGTTTTGCTTCGCGTCCGCGCATCGTGCCTGTGTACAGCGCCCAAACAGCCGAGGAGACAAGAGGAAATGGCTGCCTTAGACGTGGACAGTAGTCAAAGCGAGTTTCTGCAGCAAGATGGTAGCAGAGGAGATCAGGTACTCTTTTCCGTTTCGTCTTTCTTCTTCTTGTAGGGCTTTTTGGTGCCGTAGCTGGACGCATGGTGCTTTTGTGAAGTTCACACGTTTTAAATTTGTAGTTTAAAAAAGTGGTACTTCCTGTGTGGCTCCGGACTAACGGCCACCCCTTTTCTCCTGTTTGAACCCGCCCATTGTGGGTAGGCCAGTCCGCCGTCGCCGCTCGTTCTGTTGGCGGCCACCTGCAGCGAGCTCGGCTCGCCCTCCTCCTGGGGGGAGAACAGGGCTGCCGCTGCCGGGGTAAGTCCCTCACACACCGCCTCCCGATCCCTCATTCTGCCCGCCTGCCATCTAACCCCATTTCAGCTCAACAGGGTGGGGTGGGGGTCCAAATCCGTCATGGCCGGCATGACCAGAACATGCTATAATAATACACTCGCTATACTATGTATGTACCTAATTCTCCCTGTAGATCAGGTTCCCAGTCGGGTGTGTAATTAGCTTCTCAAATAAATGGAAATCACACTGTTGATTGTCTCCAAACCACTGTGTGAACCGAGAAAAACACCATGGTTATAGTGTTACTTTAAACATTGCATAGCATCTTCACCAAAATACTAAAATCTCCATAATTCATTTAGACATATGCGCTTTTAAAGATTAACACAATCTTTCTGTGAACAAGGCAGTTTGTTGTTCTTTTTAATACCTTGCAAATAAAGTATGGCATAAAGGTAAAGTTTCGAATCTATTAAATCCAATAAATGTTTCGTTGGACTGATCCTTCGAGCTTGAGGGGTAAATGTTTCCTCAGTTCCCTGTTTATGGTTAGTTCCTACGGATTTGGTTTACATGTAATGAGTAGTAAACAGGAACACAACATACTGATCATTTTTATCCTATACTCTTATGCCACTGAAACCCCTTTTTATTTATGTAGAAAAATAATATTTGTAACAGTCTGCTCAGTTTATGTACCTGGTATCATTTCCCATGTTATAAAATTAGAAAGTTATGGTAGCTCAGATGTTTCTTTGGTGCATTATTTATTATGTTAGAATTAGATGTTTTATTTGTCTACTGTCAAAAATGGGCAATTGGGCAGACAGGTATAAGTGTGATGTTGGTAGGGCATAATACTGGTGCATTCTCTAAAGCATCTTAAAGCAAGTTGTCTAAAAAAACAAACTGTTGTGTTAATTGTAATAACATTGTCAATACTATGATTCCAGCATTGAATTTCTCTGGTAACATATTTATCTTCATTTTCTCAGGCTGCAGATTCGGGATCAGTGCAGCTGACAAGCTCATCAGAAAGATGGGACGGAGTCAAGGATGACTCAAATGTTGTGCATCTGTCCAGTGGGGGAATCGTCACCTCTAACGGGCAGTATGTTCTTCCTATTCAGGGCCTCCAGAGCCAGCCCATTTTACTAACATCAGGGACAGACTCCTCCACCAATGCAGTGCCTAACATCCAGTACCAGGTTATCCCTCAGATCCAAACAGCTGATGGGCAGCTGGGATTCTCTGCGTCAACAGTAGACGGTGCCTCACTGGCTCAGGATGCCTCAGGGCAAATTCAGATTCTCCCTGACGGCTCACAGACCATCAGTGTTGCAGGCACTGCATCGGCTAGCCTTCTCGGCAGCAGTCCGAACCTCATGGCCCAGACTGGCCAAGTGCAGCAGATCCAAGGAGTCACTCTGGGAAGCTCAGCATTTAATAGTCAGGGGCAGGTGGTTGCTAACGTGCCTGTGGGTTTGCCTGGAAATATCACATTTGTGCCCATTAACAGTGTAGACCTGGACTCACTTGGGCTCTCTGGGGCACAGACAATAGCCACAGGGCTGACTGCTGATGGACAGCTTATTATGACCACCAATCAAACGGTGGAAAACACAGAAGGTTCAGAGAAAACAGGGGAACAGCTATCACAGCAAACTCTAGTGGTCAACAACACTAACACAGCAGCAGAGATGTTTGTGCCCACCACATCTTCCTCATCGTCCTCATCATCCTCCTCATCGCAGTTGCATGCCAGCACAATCGATGGAACAGGTGTGCTGACGCAGGGCACGTCAGAGCAGACCGAAGCATTCCTTGCTCAAAATCAAGTGCAAGCTTCCACAGGGCAGCAAGTGATTCAGCTGCAGCAGGTGCCACTTCAGACCACCGATGGGCAGCTTGGTCAGCAACAGATAGCCACCCAGGGGCAGCAGCCTCTTCAAAACGTCCAGCTCCTTAACCCAGGGACCTTCCTTATTCAGGCGCAGACCGTCACACCATCAGGCCAGATACAGTGGCAAACCTTCCAGGTAGCTGATATTTGTGTATGAGCGTAAAGAGTGAAAAGAATCTTTGAAACAGTTGAGGTTGGCATGTTGCCTCTAATCTGTTTCAAATCATTTTAAATAAGTCAAATAAGTTAATTAAGAGCAATCTTGCTTTTAACATTTAACGAACAGTAATTAAGCCATAGCTGCATATTTTTTTAGTAATTATCGCTTTTATTGTCTTTATATTTTGGTTAAATGTTTAATCTGAAAGATGCTTTAATGTTATGTCATTTCCTTTTACTACAAATGAATAATTTGTTTCTCACAGTCATTTTAAAATACAACATTTACATTGCCTGTGGGTCTTTTCTATTCTTGCACATTTTCTAGGTTCAGGGTATTCAGAATCTCCAGAACCTGCAACTTCAGACAGCACCAGCCCAACAGATCACATTAGCTCCAGTGCAGACCCTATCCATAGGGCAGGGAGCTACACTTACCACTCCAGTTAGCATCAGCTCTGGGCAGATTCCCAACCTGCAAACAGTCACAGTTAATTCGATGGATCATGCCGGGCTCCAGCTCCAGGCTGATGACACTGACAGCCCTGGAGGTAATGCTGTTATTGTATCTTAACCTCCAGGAGTTGCTAATGCAACAGACTTCTTCAAAGCAAATTGATAAGTTTCGTATGAAACTGACAGTCCTGTGTGTTTAAAGGAATAGTCTTTATAATTAGTTTCAAAATTATTTGCAATTAAATTGTTGACAGCAAGTGTGTGCGTGCGTGTGTGTGTGTTTGTGTGTATTTGTGTGCGTGTGTGTATTATTCCATTTACTGATAGAGAATGAATTATGGCTGAAGTAGATGGCCCAGCTGGACTTATTTTCTATGGTGTTAGTTTCATAGTGGCAGAAAAAGATTTTTCTTTTTTTAATTAGATATTCGGATAAAGGAGGAGCCAGACTCCGAAGAGTGGTCTCTTGCTGGTGACTCCACTCTGAATACTAATGACCTGTCTCACCTGCGTGTGCGCTTAGTAGACGACGAGATGGAGGGTCTGGGCCAGGAAGGCAAAAGATTGCGCAGGGTTGCCTGTACCTGCCCCAACTGCAAAGAGGGTGGAGGAAGGTAAAACATAGCAAATCATGTTAAACCTGTTATTTTCAAATGTAAGACCTACTATTTAAGACCTCTCGTGTGGGTGTGGGTGTGTGTGTGTGCTGTCCATGAAATCAGATTGCTCATTGTTGTATAATGCGTTTACCTTTTAAAGGACATGCACACATTTAAAAGGCTCCATTAAAATGATTGAATGCCACATCTACGAGTTCACTGTTCGACATGCCATTTACTGTAGTGTATCTTAAAGCATTGTACCCCTATGAAATGCACCACACATATGGTATTGCACATTGTTCTAAAAAATTGTTCTTCAAAAACATGCAGTTACCCCCGCAATGGTTTCAGCATTAACAGTGAAGAAATAGTTTACAAGCTCAACCATTGATTTGTTCACTTTAATTCATGTAGCATGACAAAAACACATTGACTGCTACAATTGCTATAGCAATTGCAACAAGTATAATAGAATTGAGTAAATTTGTTTAATTTCATATTGTGTTATAATAATATATAACACATAATAATTATATAATATTCCATCTTGTGTTAATTTCACTTACATTTTTAGTGTTCACTTGAAATGTAATGTATAAATGGCAAAATCTTTAAGGTTTTGTGACTCCCTTGTGCTGTAGGGGCGCCAACATGGGGAAGAAGAAGCAGCATATATGTCACATAGTCGGCTGTGGAAAGGTGTACGGAAAGACGTCTCACCTGCGTGCTCATCTGCGCTGGCACTCGGGAGAGAGGCCTTTTGTTTGCAACTGGATGTTTTGCGGCAAAAGATTTACACGTAGCGACGAGCTGCAGAGACATCGGAGAACACATACAGGTATCCACATATATATATATATATATATATATAAAATCACTTGAGAAAAATCAGTTGAAGAGATTTAATGTATAACGTTTATTATTTCATGTATGCAAGTCTTATTCTGACAACACTAATACGATTAAATGATATGGCCATTTTCCCCCAGGAATAACATTAACTGTTAACTGAACTTAGGATACTGTAAGGTTTACATAAATAAATGAATTATAATGAATTATTATGAAATAAATTTACTGGTTATATTTATTTATTTATTTATTTTACAATGTGATCATTAGGAGACTAAACAAGTAAAAAAAAACTGGCATCATACACACACACACACACACACAGTTACCATATTATAAACTGTTGCGTTCAGACAGTGAAATCAATATTTATCTATTAATTTAATTTATTAAGATTTGATTAAATCAACTGAAGTCAATGGACCAGTCATACCGATCTCTATCAATGTTCAGTGATAATCATTCTGATTATCTGATTCTGATTAGGGTGGATTATAGTTTCAAACACTGTAGCTTTACATTAGGGACACTTCTTTTATTTGAAGAATAGACAGGTTTTAAACACTGTTCATACTTTAGGTAATAAAGCTAGCGCACGAGAGCCGCCGTTCATTCTGTTTAAAACTTGTCTTAATTTTACACACTTATTTTGTGGCAGGTGAGAAGAAATTTGTGTGTCCTGAGTGCTCGAAGCGCTTCATGCGAAGTGACCACCTGGCAAAGCACATAAAGACACATCAGAAGAAGGGCAGTGGTGGTGCAGTGGTGGCTAGTGTGGAAACCTCTGCCTCCTCTGACAGTATCATCACCTCAGGAGCTACCACACTCATTCTCACTAACATCCAGCCAGGTGCCGTGCAGGGCCTTGCCACCGTTAACGCTACTGTTAACACGTCCAACTCACAGGAGCTGCTGACTACAGCTGAGATCCCGTTGCAGCTTGTCACTGTGGCGGCCAGCGAAGCTGCGGAGTGACAAAAGCGTAGGAGCTGAACAACTAACAGCAAGGACTTTTTTAATCGTCAGGAAAGAAACTGCTTCGAGGGCTCAAGTTACCCTTTTATTTGACTGCCAAGATTGCATTGTTTTGGGCAAAGTGTCATTATTATCTTCTCCTCTTATCTCTTCCTTCTGGATATCAGTTTGATCACAAGACTCCTCTCCCTTCGGTTTATCCTGCTTTTTATACCCACACAGATTATTCTCATTTGCGTAAATATATCTATTTACGCAAATGCACACATATAAAAAATATATTTTACAAATATAGAGTATCGATTTATGTTTGTCTGGAGTTTTTTTTACTGGAAAAGGAACAGTAAAAAAAACGTCAAAAGTGGTTTCCATATGAAAAACACTGAAATGCCTTATTTTGTATCATACTCGTGTACAAAAGAAGAGTTGCTGACAAGCTTTGAAGCAACCCTTGCAACATGTATCTGTTTAAATAGGAGTAACCTTTTATAAATGAAAGGTAAGTCTGGTAAATGGGAGCTATGCTATTCTAATACTGTGGCTAGTTTAGGGTTTGTTGTGTCATATGATGGCTACGCTATAAGGGAAGATATAAGGTTCAGGATAGGACATTGGAATAAAGTGTGCCACTTTGGTGCTGGTTGTTATGAAGTTCCTTATTATCAAATGTGTCTTTACTGTTTGTGTTTCTGTTGCTTTTCTCTGAAAACACATACATATGTGTATATATATATATATGTATGTATATATATATATGTATGTATATATATGTGTATATATATATATATATTAATTTCTTTGTGGTCATTTTAATTTTATTTAGTCCAATCAAGACTCTGTGAGGCTCTTTCTCTTTGATTATGAAGCATTGTAAAGAAAATTGAAAAACAATCAGTGTAATTAAAAAACCTTTTCCCCTTCTTTAAACTCATACAGCTGATCAGATGTTATGCATTTTGAGCAAGACAATATTTATGAGGCTTTGCATAGTGAACTGGTTTTGTGGTGTCTACATCTTCTAAATGAACTCTTATAATTTAGCTTTTTTTTTTAAATATGTATTATAATTCCAGAATGTCATTTGTTTTAAGACTGAATCATTATCCAAATCCTTTATAATGGGAAAAGTTGTGCTCTAAAATTGGTGACATATCAGTGTTGCATGAAGAGGATGTGATTTGTCTGGTTGTGCCTGGCTGGAGTTTTATCTCTTTGCTTTGTGTGTGTGTAGATCTTTACCACAAGAAGTTCTCAATTACAGGAGTGCTGTGCTGCCGGGGTTTAAACTGTTTGGACCAAATTCACTCAAAATCATTTTTAAACTGCTCAAAAGACAAGAACGAAATCCTCAAACCATGTAACAACAAATTTTCCAGTTTATATAAGGCTAGCCAGATCTGTACAAGGAGCCTAAAATTTGTATCAAGGTTTTTACAATGATTCAGATGGGTTCAACAGTAATTTCGCTCCACGTTCTAATCTGCCATAGCCATTTTAGGAGACTGCTGGGGTACTTTTGATTTTAAGGTCCTGTGCTTAGAGGGAGATGATGTTCATTTTCATGTGCAAATACACTTTTATTATTTTATATTGGTATATATTCAGAGTTTGATGATTTTTTTATAAAGAGAACCTAACTCTTTTATATGCTCACCAGGTGGCTGATGAACATTTTTCCTTGCCCTCAGTATGCAGTTTGTTCTTCAAGCGATGGTGTAGAAATACTTCCCTCTTTATTCTTCAGGATTGTTTTGCACTTTCATATGATGGATTATAATCCAAACCTAAATTCTATAAATTGCCAGTCTGTTTTAAAAGTTTCTGCTATTAAGGATGTGGAGTTTAGACATGCTAATGATGATCCATGCTTAATTACCCAACCTAGCAAATAACATCATTTGTTAAATGTAATTAATGAAACACTATTTTTTTTCCTGAATAGTCTTTTTTTCTATTTCCTTCCTACTCTTCGCATTTTTTTAGTGTGTTGCCTTAGTTTGTGAGGTTAAATATAATTTTGTTCACTATAAATAGCATTGTAATGTCTCTTGTATTGTTATTTGGTCTTTTTTCTGAAAAAGCTTCAAACTATTGTACAATGCCCACTTTTGAGGGCAGCTTTTTATTACACACTAAAATGACTAAAAAGAAGCCTTTGTCTCCTGATTTTCTGTCTGAATTTAAGGTTTATAAAATATCTTTTTATTAATTTTTATATATTGAAGAAAATTGTCTCTCAAATAGTCACTATGATGTAAAAAAAGTACACTGTACTAAGGATGCAACACTGCTACTTATGCTTGTGTGTGTGTGTGTGTGTGTGTGTGTGTGTGTGTGTAAGTAACCCCTGGGGGTAGCCCAGCAGATGTCACTACATCCACAGCTGCAGTGGAGGAGGCCAGTCGACCCTTTAGCCTGATTGTACCTCCGGTGACCTAAACTAAAGCTTACTAATTTACTAATTCATCTTTTAGAAAAGTTTAGCATGTTGACCATCATTTTAGAGCAAAGCTTTGGTAATAACGTTGCAAGAGGCTGATCCACTATTAAAAGAACATTCTAAATTACTTCTTGATTTATACATGATTTTCTTTTAATTTATTTAATCATGAACAAAATTAACAATGTCGCTACTCTCTTGATGAGTTATTTTAATGAATAATTAATCTTGTATTAACAATGATTTCCCTGGAAATTCCTGAGAATAGTTTTATTTCTTGTCCCAAGGGCTCGATATCTCGATGTCTTTGTTCTTGATAAAGTTTTCATTTTGCATTTGTTAATATTTCCAATTATTCTGCAGCTTAGTTGGTGGTGTCCTGTAAAAAAATAATGGTTTTTTAACGGTATTTTATTCTATTTTTTTGGTGTAATTCTAAGTTTAGTTTAGTTAGTTTGCTTAATTTCTTAATTGTAAAAATCTTTTATCTCTCATCCAAGTGGGAACACAGGTTCATGTTTTAAAAAGTCAATTTCTCATTTATGAGATCCAGAGAAAAGCAACTCTGTGAATGTTAAGAAAGGACACGTCCAATCCCTGCTACCTTTCATTTGCATAATTTAATGAATTGAATTCATTGTAATGCAATACGGAGTGCACAACGCACATAGAATGACAGTTTGAGTTAATGAAATGTGTTAACGGTATCATCATTTACTTGTATGTTAATTAGTCCAATTAATTTCCAGCACACGGTAATCTGAATATTGTAATAGCAATGTGCAGGCCTGCCAGAAGGGTAGGGGGTAGCAGCGAGGGGCAGAGATTGAAAATAAAGGGTGATTCTTGGTTCATGAATCCTAGCCTTACCTTTTCCACTGCATGAGCACACCCATTACCACAAAGTCTTTAAGAGTTACTGAAAAACTACAATGTCTACACTGAGCCAAGAAACAAGTGTGCTGAATATACACTGGCTTACATTGCTTTGACCTGCATTTGGACTGATAAGGGCCCTGTATCCATGCCCAGATTTTTTTAACTTCTGTGTCATGCAATGCTTGGCTTTTCTTTTCTGATAGAGAGATGATAAGCAAGATGCTGTATACCTCAATAAAAGCAGCACCTGTGGTGCGAGAAGATCGATTTCGGCCCTGCGTGAAGCCCTGCTGCCATAATGATAAAGTGGAATTGCGCTGGTGTGGATGGAAGCCTTCGGAGAAGAGTTTCTGCTGGACTGGTCAGATAAGGCTTTGAAAGTGAGGTAAGTAAGGCAAAGTGCTGGAAAACCTCCAACCTAGGTTTCTGTGAATCGTATCACTGGTACTAACACAACACACTGACGCATTTTAAAAAACTAATAAAATTTGGGCATGAGGGTCTCAAATTTCACATTTAAATGTTTTTTCCTCTCCGGTCTTATTAGGACATTAGCAATTTTGTATGTATAACTTTCCAAAGGATCTGAGCAAAGGCCAGTGTTAGGAAATGGCAGGTTTTAATTTAAAGCCTAAACCTCAATTTTTAAGTGTAATTTGGGATTGAGAGCTATAATTCCAATGGCCCACTTATATCTTGGAAACATTATTTTGTAAGTTTATGGCACTGAATGGCTTTTGCATATTTCTCATCCACTTGCCCAATCTCTGAATTGCAGTAATTGCATAGTTTTGTACTTTTTCATTTCAAGACATGCAATATAAATGAGATAACAAGCGAGATTTTGTGAGCTGAGCAAGAAAATCATGGTATAATAGTATAAAGACATTTTTGGGTGCTGTTTTTTGACACAGTTTTCTCTTGCTTAGATATATGAGCTTTGCCAAAGTTTAAAAAAAAGCAGTTAAAAGATTTTTTTAATTACATCTTTACTATTTGGTCCAATTTAAAAGCCTGCGTGTTTTTTGTTTTTTTTTTTTTGTGGAATTTAACGGCCTTACTCATTCAGTCCTCCTGCAATTTACTAAGATGACCAGCATTCAATCAGACTGAAAGAGCCAGCTACTACAAATTCAAAAGAATCATTGCTGCATTTATACATCATTTGAACAGGATCTTATCTAAAAAAGATATTCAAATTTAAGTACATTTCTTTGACAAGCCTTGATTTTAACATGCTATTCAAATCTATTCATCAAGTGTCTGTCATGAGTCTGATAATTAACTTATGTTCTGTATGTCTGGATTACAATAAATACATTTGCCCAAAACAGATCAATTTCAGTTGTTTAATGGTCCATGTTAAGTTTGCAAAAATGTTTAATTTTATGGGCGGCGCGGTGGCACAGTGGTTAGCACCGTTGCCTCACAACAAGAAGGTCCT
>JAOTQW010000038.1:6654497-6669145 GCA_026260075.1 Sisor rabdophorus | reverse complement strand
CTGCCTTTCGCCCTATGTGCGCTGGGATAGGCTTCAGCAGACCCCTGTGACCCCGGATTCAGGAATAAGCGGGTAAAGAAGATGAAATAAAATGATATCAATGTTATTGTGGAGTTAGTTCAGCAGGGGGCGCACACTTCCCTTTCCTCCCATCACCATTCTCACCAGTCGGTGCACAAAAAAAAAAATTTTGCTCTACAAACAAAAATTCAACAAGCTCCTATGAAATATTAGAACAGACATATTGTAAAGTGATATAACTTCTTTTGTTTATATAAAATGAAAATGTCCCAATTGGGTTACAATTGGGTTAGTTTGTTTTATAGGTTATCTGAAATTATATAACCATGAACTAAACATCAGTATACATTAAATAAAGAAATAACATGTAGGTGACCTCACATCTCTCAAAAAGATTAATTTATTTCTAACAGCATGTATCACGCATTTTTATTACTTCTATGTAATATATGTACCTGATTCTGTAAACTTGGAATCTAGTTTCATGGTCTCTAGAAAGTGTTCAAGAAGCTTCTCTGGCGTTCCAGACATCACAGTGTATCTGCAGCACACAAAAATAAATAAAAATTCAGTGTGTAAATGCAAAGCAAGCACTAATAGCATCTGATAAACTACAATGAATGAATCATGAATGAATGAATGAAGGAGATTGAAGGAGAATCAGAGGGACTAAGATAAAGAGGTAGTGATAGGGGTCATACTTAAGTGGGGAGGAGCCTGCATGGTTGGAGCCTCTGATGTTGCTCTTTTCAAGAACTAAAACATCTGCTTCATGTTCCTTCAAGCGCACTGTATTTGCCTCTACATCCTACAGAACACACATATCATAACAATTACATCAATAAGAGAATAAAATCTTACTGGCTTCTGGCAACACACAGACATCCATTGCCATGTACAATTTTTTTATTTATAATGTTGTAAAAGAAAGCTTATCCTAGCATGTATCATTTACACACAGACACACACACACACACACACACACAATGGCAGGTTGCCATGGGTGAATATAAAAAAATAAATACATTTACTTTATTTTCACACCACTTAACAAGTACTATACTTAACTTTTTTATTACTATACTATCACTATAACTGCAAATGCCATGGCATGTAAAACAGGGGGTACAAAAAGTCATAAATTAGCAACACACACTTAATAACTGTAGAACCAACTGAAAACATAAATGTTATTATAGTTATATAATCTCACCCTAAGGATTCGGTTGAAATCCTCTTTGTCCACCCTCAGGAAGTGGCAGTTGTCCTCTCGAAGAACAATCGAGGCTGCACGTGGTGCATCATTTACCAGAGCAAGCTTCCCAAAATCATCCCCCTCATGCAGTGTGCAAACCACACCCTGAGCACACACACACATTATATACATATTATATGTTATACTCCATCACTGCACATACCATCAACACAGACAACTGAGGTTTAATGAATCATGCATAGACAACAGCGACAGACGGTCAATATAAGCAGCTGGGACGCCGTAAAATGTACAAGTTTGAACAATTTATTTGTATTATTTCAGGGATAGTTTTATTATATTCTTATATACAATATCCTACAAAAACACTAAGCCAGTTTAGTTTTATGTTAAAAATGAAATGACAGTTCTACAGTGATCTCACCTTGCCATAAATGACCACGTTGACTGAACCCTTCAGAATGATGTACCATGAGGTTCCCTCCTCTCCCTGATTGAACACTGATAATGAAATAAAAGTTAAGTAGCAAAAGAAAATCTTACTCGGTAGGTAAAAGTCCTAGCAAATACATTTTAAGTATAAAAGTCCAGTTTATTTACTCACACACTGTTCCAGCTTTGGCATGGGACTCAAAAATGAGGACACCTGCTAACTCTCTTTTAACCTGCAAACAGAAAGAAAAAATACTTTCTTTTTCTTACAGTACATTACAACCTATATTTCTTTATTTATGTATTTTTTCAAGAACAACACTATCTAATGATTTTTAGATTTCTTTTATCATTCAGGAAACTTAAACAGTTGTATGTCCTTCACAAGTGTGATGCAGTATGAGGAACCAGTTCTACCAAAGTTATTTGCTACCACTGTGTAACCTGACTGCCTATGTGCAGACCCTCTACAGGGAGCTCTAGGGTAAATTATTGTTATTTACTTCTGCAGCGTGCACACTTACTGTTGTAGAAAGGTGAGATAAGGCTTTAATATGCAGCAGTTCCTCGTAAATAATCTCTAAATCATCTACTGTCCTCTGGCCAGGCCTGAAATAAGAGTGGAAAATTTATAGATGACTTTTGTAACGAGATTTTTTCCCCAGGAGCTGATGATTCAATTCTGGGTTGAAATAAATAAACAATGATTAATACACAATTAGTTCAGCATTTTTTTTAAATGATGCTTTATCTAAAATGGCCTTTTTTTTGTAGTGATTTATTGTGTGTTACTCAACCGGTGTCTAATCAGCACTATTTAGATTAAAAAAATCTATGCAGGAAGCTCGCCAAGACAAGAGTGTGTATTAATCAGTGAAATTTCACAGCTGTTCTATTCATAGCCGTACGCTTGGGGGGGAAATACAATGACAGTACAGCTCTAGAGGTCACTCCTATTTCTGTGGCAGGGACGTACTGTTTTCGAAGGATCATGCGCATGTGGGCATCCGGGCCCATCTGAGACAGGAAAAGGAGGGTTTCCTGCAGTTCCTCCTCACTCTCTTTCTTTTCCTCTTCATTTGGGAATGGAGCATCATCCTGCTCATCTTCCAGAAAGCGATAGAACAGGTACTTATCCTGGAAATTCAGCTCCTGATCAACTGCACAGAAACAAAGAGCAGCATTTATTAAAGGATGTAAACAAACACCCATTCACCTCAAAGGCAACGCTGACTGTGTGTGTTCCATTGAACTGCACAGGAAGGATATAAAGGTTCGATTAGCATTCTTCTCATGCAGCAGACAAACCGGTGGACTGTAGCGTGTGCCAAGTGCGTGCCACAGAGAGCGACAAAGCCTGGAAATTGTGCCTGCCACATTCAGCAACAGAAAATCAGCCTGATTCCAGTCATACAACTTTTTTTTCCAAAAAAAGAATAAATAATCATATGATATGATAGTGGTGCATTCCATGCAGTTGACATGCTAAAGTTAATCCTGTTTAGCACGACATTTCTCCAGAATTAGGTTATGACATCGTCAGGAAGGGTTACAGCGAAGATATCATTTCAGTTAAGCATATATCACAGTGTAGCCCAACATATCTGGGGAAAAGTGCAGTTCAACATCTTATTCTCTATAAATAGGGATATGTTTATGTCATTGTAAATAGTTAGTAACAAAAACTGGTATTAGTGACAGGCGGGGGAGATTGTGGCATCCCTCCATCTGCACAGCCATATTTAGTGTTTTAGCTGCAAATATATATTTAAAACTGGGTGCCAGTAATTTAAAGCTAAAATTTTGAAGAGAATAAACCACATAATTCACTCTAAGCATGTCTAACTCCTTTATATTCTTGGTTTGGCTGTAAAAAACACAAATGTTAATACAAAATAAAAAGACACAAACTACTTTACATTAAAAATGGTGTTTGTCATATTTTTGCAGTAATGCATATACAAATACATAAAGCTAAAGTTACATTGAGTCCTGATTGGTACTGACCAAATGTCTTTTGGCATTTACACTTTTTTATGGTACAGTTTTTGGATACCGAGTGGAGGTACATAGTGGAAGTTTAGCATCAAACAGGGCACCATGCAGCAGAATAGACCTAAAATAAGCAAAAATATGAAAAAAAACAGACTGTTGTGTACTGTACAGATGCCTAACACTGACCATGGTTGAGTACTCCCTCTTCCAGCAACACCTGCCACATCCCAACAGCCTGAACACGCGTGTGTACACAGGAACTCTGCTGCATCTGCCAGTCAACCAGCTCTGTGCCTACACAACACTGTCTACACATACAAACACACAACACAACTTTCAGGCTGAACTGTAGCAATATCCCTCTGCGACTCTGTCTGTGCTTTAGTCTATGCTCTTTAGTCTAAAATGTCTCTGCTTCTCGGCTGCTCACTTGTAAGTTTTTAGGTGGTACTTCCTGTCTCGAATCATGTGAGGTGCTTGGGTAAGGATGGCCGTCCTTAGCACTTTACCTGCTCGCATGATCTTCTCAGAGGGAACCTATTAACATACAAAAATCTGTATCACAACAAGAAAATGCATTAAGTACTGCAACTGGCTTAAAACTGTCAATTTAATAATCAGATACACCTCGAGACTCGTGTCGTGATTTTGGTATAAATATATTTTATAAATAATTACTTGCAAACAAAATGTAGAGATATGGTTAAGGCTGATAAAAAAACATAGGGTAAACAGAAAAGAAGAAAATACAAAAAGAGTATAAATGAGGAGAAACAATATTGAAACGCTTCATGATACGGGTGATCTGATAAACCTTTGACATTTGTTTATTGTTAATCAGATTGTGTTCATTTTCTGATGAAAAACATCTGACTAACATCTGGCTAACTGTCTAAAAACTACAATCTAAAACAAATTCAGTCATTTTTTTATAAAATTATGTCAGAACTGAACAACACTGATAAAGAGATTCCTTTAGCCCAACATATTGCTTTCAGTAAACTTGGGGTTTTCTAAGTGCACATAAGTTCAGAAAGAGAAAGGAAATACATTTTATGGTGATGTGCCACTGGGTGATAGCCAACTATAAATCATAAATACAAGTTACAAATGCTACGAACAGAATGAACAAGTAATCCGACTGCAATAATTACGTTATTTTGAGCATTTTAAAATGTAGTTGAATTTATTGTGTTGTTGGCCAGTTACAGTGATTTTGTGGGTTAGGCCACTGAAAACTTGCTCGTTTTTCAGAAGACCTTCCGGTTGACCGGGTCAATGTTGCACTTGGCACATAAACAAACAAACAAAAGGGTTACAGTACAGAGTACATATTTGTCATTTATTCTGTTCACAAGCAAAGACCACAACACAATCAAGTTGGAAGAAAATTTATTGCGTGAAGTGTTAGGAATAGATGGGGATGGGGTGAAGGAAAGGCAGACTCAGAATGAGGTTATCGCCCCGTTATGAATTTAAGCCGGGTGATTAGGACCTCCGATGTGACCAGAGAGGAAGACTTTAGAGAATAAGAATTGCTGAATGGATAAGATAGGCAAGACAAATGCCTATATACATTAAGTAAAAAGTTATGAAATATTAAATTCATTTATCTTTAAATGTTTAGAGAAATGAGCTTCTAAAAGAAACAAGATTTTTTAAAATTGATTTGATAAGTTAGATGTGACTCTTTAATGATAGTGACTCACTGTAAGAGCTTGACTGCTGATGTGCATAACATATATTGAAGGATTTCTTATTTATGTAAAGGTTGCATTTCCCCTGTAACAGTAGGAGTGATGGGCCTATAGGCACACCAGCATGTGCTGAGCTACAGGAGATGATCCCCTTCTGTCTCTCTGGGAGCCAAAGAAGAACACCCCCCCACCCTCCAGCCATCACCTTCTTGCATGCACCTTCCTACTTTTAATTATGTATTATGCCTTATAACCCATCTTTGCAATTTCTTGCAATTATACAATAAACAGATATGAGCTGTCCAAAGTCTGGCCTGCCAGCCAATCATGCAGTTTCACAAAGTAAAGTGACTAAATGTAGATGAAGCAGTAACGCACAATTGATAAAAATTTGATAATAGATAATAACCTCACAATAAGATCACAATAATTCCTAATTGCACCAAAAGCGAAAGAGCTCAAACAAATGCATTTACTTACTGACTTATCTCGGTCATGTAACCACTAAACAGCGCTGTGAGAATATCATTGATATCACATACAATCAATAGTTATAATGGATTTTCTGAGGTAACTCTAACTGTGGCAGAAATGTAGGACACTTACACTGAATGTTATTTTATAAGGTTATGTAGGCATATTAAACTTAATGTAAAGAATTAATGAAATACAGGCCAAATTGCAGATGTTTGTTATAAGCAGTTTCGTACATTTAAATTTTACATGCGGGCCAGTTCAAATGAGTTGCACTGTTCTGTTTTGTAAACTTTATTCTCCTGTTCTGGTGCCACACTGTCAGTGCAGAAATTTCATCTGTGATATTACTTTATCACATACTATGTTTCAAATTCTGTGTGTTTGAAACATATTTCTGCTTCTGTAATTAAAATGTTGTTTCAGTAAGTTTGATTGCATATTTGCAAAGATATTGTAAGAATAAAAAAATTGCTTATAAGACTTATAAGAATTCACTAATTTACATAAAAAAATCTATTTAGTTACAAAATTGCAACTGGCCCCTGGTGTAACATCTTCTACAATCCAAAAATAGCTTTTAATACACCAGCATACATAATCATTTATAACTGAGTAAATGTTTCAACAAATATTACATAAATTTTTAGTAGACTGGAAGTTGTCTCTGCTTTCAATTGACTTAATACTAAAGTGAAGTTATTAATGAATTCATTGCTATACGTTTAATGTATTAAGTTGAAAACTATTTTTCATACACTACATTCTTACCTTATTAAAATGTCTTGTCATCGATCCTAAAGAGTTACCCAGAATCTCTTTGTCAGGCATTCCTATAAAAACAAACAGAAAAGTTACAAAATTGCAAAAACATTTAAATATTTGTCTAGAACAACATTCTTAGTTGATGTTTTATCTTTAACGGTAATTGACTACTATAACTTAAACAGAAAACCAAAGGGACTCTAGCAAAAATGTGAATGACAGGTCGGAAATGTGTGATGAAAGAGAGGCATCTGCTGGGAATTCATGCTGAGTGTGTGTGTGTGTAATCTAGAGGCACATCCTGAGGGAGGTCAGGAAAAGGGACTTGATCTTTACTTAGGGTTATAAACGTAAGCAGCGCTCCTTTAGGACAAACAGTCCATTTAGTGCATCCGGCTTTCTAATACTTCTATTTTTTACAAAGCACACCCTTTCTCTCTCAACTGAGACATGGATTTATTTATAGACTTTTAGGAACAGCTTTTAAAATGTCTGTGGGTGAGAGCATGTCCATCTTTCTTTAACATCTTTGGATTAGGGAAAATGTGCCCTCAACAGGATTTTAATTTGATTGAAGGTCTGCGTTTAATATCTTCTTTTTTAAATACTCTCATTTATTGTATCATATAAACATTTTAATAAACATTCCACTGAAACTTTGTTACAAGTCATTAATTAAGAAAAAAGTTACTTCAGTTAAAAACAAACCTATTAATTATGAAAGTAAAAATTGGAAAAGATTCTTTTCCACCAATAACTTAAATTGCTTGTGTTATATTTTAACATACTGATTCATGTGAAGCTTTAGTATATAGATCCAAGTATTTATTTATATTTGTTTATATTGCTAGAACTAAGATTAAAAAAAAACCCTCAAAGTTTACATAGGCAGCAGGGTGGCGTAGTGGTTAGCACAGTCCCCTCAAAGCAAGAAGGTCCCTGTTCGATTCCATTTTCATGTCCCTCTCGTGCTTGCATGGGTTTAGTCCGGGTACTTTGGTTTCCTCCCACAGTCCAAAGACATGTACATTTGTTTGATTGGAGTGTGTGCCTGTTTGTAGGTGTGGCTCTGAGATAAACTGGCAACCCATTCCTCTCACGTGTTCCTGGATAGGTTCCAGCAGACCCCAGTGACACTGAATTAACTAATAAGTGATGAATGAATAAAGATAATAAAAGGAATGAATGAATGAATAATTTAAATGTTCTCTAGTGTTCATCTCCTCAGGCATATATACAAATACTATCTTGTAAAAAATAACCACGATTAAATTCTGAAGTTTTGGTAAATTAACAAAAATGGTTTCTTTCTTTAATGCTTACATAGGTTGTAAAATAGAAGGAGAGTAGACTCACTGTCAGCGCCGGTTCCGCTCTCCATAACACCATAGGGAGGGGCCAGGAGACCAGCCATGCACTGACGATACTTCTGAGGACAAAACAACACACAACAAGGGAGAAAAAGAGGATTGAGTGAACCATGAATTTGCAATTACACTATCTTAATGACTTCTAGCCAAGTGTGCTAAAAACAGATTGCACCTTGTAATATGTTTAAAACTGTATCATGAAACCTAACATTGAGGTTAACATGCAGACACACACACACAAAAACATAGGTATCAAATTGATTGACACCGCAAAAACAACTAGTGTTTTTTTATATCAATTATCAATTATTCCATATATATCAATTATTCCATATATATATATATATATATATATATATATATATTAGATACCACACCACAGAAATCAATGATTAACAAGTTGTTTGTCACTTTGTTTTAACTAGAGTATTACTTAAACAAATGAATCTTGGATTTGCCTTGGCACTTCCAAAAAAACATTACATTTACATGCGATTAGGTTAGAATAAATATGTCTATACATCTGCATATGCAATACTAAATCTTTACTGTGAAGTTTTGTTTGGCTGAGATTTAGAAAAGTAAGAAGACATGATGTAACGGTTTATAGTAGATAATACTTAAATTATTATAATCTCTCATATCTGATTAATTTCAAATGATATGGAATTACAAAGGATAAACTCAAAAGCCTTTAAAGTCAAGCACCAACACTTACCCACACAAACCCACTACAATCAGAAAACAAAATATAGTTTATATATATATTATATTATATATATAAACTTTATATGGAATACAAAAAAATTGCTATCCAACAATATCTGGCACTCGTCTTTACAACACAACAGGGTGGTTTGAGCTGCAGTCATTTATATCTACAGGAGTTTACAGTGTAGTATTAGGAATGAGAAGGAAAACGGGAAAATATATTAACACAAGGTAAAATTATTTAAATAGAAAAAGAATTTTAAGTTTCTCTGGGTGAAGTAAAATAAACATATAAACAGTCATACTGTAGTACAAATTAAAAAAAGCAAAAATTTTTAGCAGGTACTGTAGTAGATATTTTTCAAATAATTCTTGCCTGCTATTGTGTACAGACACAACAAAGCCTTAGCAAAAACTAGTCTCTATCTTGTGTATTATCCTGGTCTATGTAACTAGCAATCCACACAGAGAGGCTTTATTTCTATTTTAGAGTGAATATTTCACACTGTTAGGACTGATCATTGTTTGAACAGTCTAAAAAACAATCCAAGCTGATATTACTAATTGTCTGCATTTCAAGTTAAAAAGTTGTGGGTGATGACAAGGGCCATTAGTCTATACAGACACCTGGGGCGTTATAGACGTTATACCGCATACACACACATAAATACACAAAAGCAGTGGCTCTGTGCATAAAAATTGTAATATGTTGATAATATTACTATTTAATGATTCATGATGCATTTTCATGCTGAAAATTACCTGAGTAGCAATTATAAATTTTCTTTTCTAATCATTAACATTTTCCTATAGTTGTCTAATCGTCAGGTTATCTAGTTATCTATTTCACTGGAAAAGATGGATCAATAGTTAATAAGTTTAATAGTATGAAGATTTATTATGCTTTTTCGCACAGAACTCTTTTTCCGTTATTTTTGTACACTTTATGAAGAAATTTAAAGGCTCAAACATTTGATGATTTGATGGCTATCTTTCTAAACAGATACTTTTTTTCTTAATTTTTTTATTGTAATATATGATTTTATCACTTCAATATTACATGAACTGTATTTACTTAGAAACAAAGGTGGCACACCAGTTCAATTTCTGTCATAATTAAATAATGATACAATACTTATACAATAAAAGCTCTTAACGGCAATACATTTTAACATTTATTTGTCAGACTAATATACTTTGGCCTGTAAATAACACATTTATATTCCACCCGGGCCTCAAAAAGCTAGAAATCAATAACAATGTTCTGAGAACGTTAAACATTTATGCGACATATCCGGAATCTATAAAAAAGTTATTGCAGCTTTCATGAGCTTGAACATGGCTGATATAACCAACCCGATAATGAAACCTCAATGACAATAAAGGGAAAAACAAACATCACTATACCATTTGTATATTTCTTGAATAAAGGTATTAGTTAGCTGTTGCTGTCTTTTCATTTTTAGTCGTTTTAAAATTTACATTTTAAAATTTTGCAAAAAAGGTGCAATATATATATAATATATACATATATATATACACACATAAACAACAACAGAAGACGAAACAAAAATTAAGGATAGGAGTTTCATATCTCCATGACAACCAGGGCCCTATGTGCAGAAACTGCAAAAAAAACCTTTTTCCGCAGGTCTGGCAAATTAACATCTCAGTTTTCACTGTGAAATGAATATTAAGGCAAAGAAGATTAGCCAGGGAGCAGTAAGACAAAACCATTTGCAAATAACTTGTATAAAAGTTCGGCTAAAAGTTAAAGTCTACATTCTATAAATTAAAAGATTCCTGAATAGAGTTAATTCCAAAAGATAAAATCACAAGTTGCCTCCAAATGTGCGCTGTAGTGGTAGTGCAAAAGAGTTGATTTTAATCAGTATGCACTGTTGCGAAATGGCAACATGTGTGTAGGGCATAATTCAGGAAGCCAAATTTGATCCAAACTGTCTCTTGTACCCAAAAACTCTTATCAGCATGCTTACCAAAATGCTCCTTTTTCTCTAGATTAAAGTTAATCAGCCTTTTTAAGGGGAAGACCAGCAAATGAATTAGTCTATTAGAAATGTAGCAGATTATTTTTTAAATCCTGATCAGAAATATAAATAAGAGCTTTTTGTTCTATGTATAGAAGCCACAGACTTTATCCAACATACCACAGAATATATCTGCAATTTGTAGTTTGATAAGTCCAAGATATGTGTGCGTTTACAGCAGTAGAAAATGTACAGCCTATCACAATATACATACCCCAGCACAAACCAAACTTAAAAAGCTTACATGACTAAGCGTTTTATAATTTAGAAAACACTTTTACACTACACATGTGAAAAATATGTGTCAAATATGACACCATTCTGGGGAACTAGATAGAAACAGAGCAGAAAACATACCTACAATACAGCAAACCGCAAAAGCAAAGACATTTGAAGATGTTTCCTGTTGTTGCTCTCGCTCTGCATCCACTCTTGCTCTCAGATCAAAATTACAAAGTAAATCAGTGCATTATACTACTAGCTCTTTCTCCCCTGTCCTGCACCGAAGCAAATGTTTCTGAAAGAGATTCTTTCAGGGTGGATGTGTAGCAAACACACAACAGGATGTGCGTGTGTGTGTGCGTAAAAGAGAGTGAGAGATGCCCAGAGTCCTGTTCTTTGCCCAAGGTCCCACTGAGTAGCAAGCTGACTGCAGTGCATGTGTGTGAATGTGTGTGCTCTCGGTAGAGAATAAGCACTTATCTGAGCATGATGATGATTGGAGTACACTTATTGCTTAGCAACCACTCTCTAATCTTGGGGAGGGGGCAGTTACTGGTCCATGCTAGCATCACACACACAAAACCTTTCTCACATCCCTTCACTATACGGATATTTGATCTGGTCATTTGTACCGCAAGCAAATTATAGCATTTTTTTTCAAACTGAAAGCTTTCAGAGCAGTACTGACTTAATCATGAGGGGTGTTGCAATCATTACCGAGTCACTGCATACACACACACACACACACACACACAAACACACACAGAAAGTTGTGCAATAGCCACAGAGATGAAAGGTTTGAAAAAGGGGAAAGAGTATCACACCTAAGCATTTCTGTTGCACTGCCAGTTGCTCCCATATGGCTGTTTGTATTGCATTAAGTTAGGTCAAAGATGTGTTCTGATGGTTATAGGTATAACACCCTTATGTTGCTTTTTAGACTTAAAACCAAAGTAAAATAATTAAACTTAAAATGTTCTGAAAAGTTTAACGAACCTAGAGGAAATGCAATATAGTAACACTTTTACCATAAAGCAGGTCTTACATGTATTTAAATGAATTACAAACCATATTTTAAATCTATGACTTTTCTTTTTATTTATGTATGCGCACCTAAATATATTTTACTGCACAAACATTTTTGTTGGTCGCAAAGATGAGGGAAATGCTTACACATTAGTGAAACTGGGCATACATGTTGTTTGCAATTGTTCAGTATAACATGTACTATATTACATGTCAATTCAATAATTTTATGGTTTTTATATAATAAGTTTATTTATAATATTACATTTTGGTTTACAAAGAATGAAGCATTTAAATATCAGCACACACTGATGAGATCCAGGATAAACAAAGAATGCCAATTCAATTCACATCCAATTGATTGTTGATCAGCATTTGCCTTATAGAAATATTTGGACCAGATGAAAGAAATCACAACATCATCTTTTATAAAAAGAAAGACATGAGGATTTATGTGTGATTATACATAAATACAAATATAGATTATATATATGTGTGCAGGGAATCATACAATTTTTTTACCAAATAGCAAAAGGAATTATAAAGATAAGCCCTGGCAGTGCAATAGTTATATGTAAAAGTAATAAAGGTCTACTGCATGGAAGTGGTAGGGCAGAGGTTAAGGTGTTGGACTGATTTGTGTCAGTATTGGAGCCCTTTTTTTTCGGCACAACCACAATGCCACTGCTGGGCCTTTGAGCAATAAATGTTAGTTGCTTTGGAAAGGGTGTCTGCCAAAATATGAATGTAACTGTAATCCAAGTTAAAGGCCAAAAAGGCAATCTTAATTATTAACAAAACAAGGTTGCCTTCGAACACAGATGTTTGTTTGGACATAGCAGACCTTGTGATGCATTAGAGGAGAAAGTGTTGAGGATAGTACATAGTAAGCACCTTTCCATTTGCTAACA
This sequence comes from Sisor rabdophorus, assembly GCA_026260075.1. Classification (NCBI taxonomy): domain Eukaryota; kingdom Metazoa; phylum Chordata; class Actinopteri; order Siluriformes; family Sisoridae; genus Sisor; species Sisor rabdophorus. Next base: position 6,656,257 of record JAOTQW010000038.1, on the reverse strand, counting down.
TTAAAGCCTCACTTTACCTCTATAAAGGCTTTATGGCTGACAGAGACATGCAGCTTCAAAAGGAAGAACCTGCATTCAAAGACAAGACAATAACCAATTAGAAGCCTCCAGCTTTGAAATAGAAATGAGTTATTTGACATACAAACAGGTGCTGCTGGGTTTTGTTTTTTTGGTCAGGACCTCTTTCTTTTGCTAGACGAAGAGCATTTTGCTCATGCATGGTTCTGTGGCTCTTTCACTGAATAAAAAAAAGTGTGTGTGTGTGTGTGTGTTTTATCTGTGTGTGTCCTTTGCATGATCAGTAGAGTTTTTCCATTTATAAAAGTGCATTGATCATAGCTGGGGCATTCTCCGTGAAGCTTCTGTCAGAATAACATATTTTATAACGGTTAGAATAAATGCTATTAACGACGCTATGCTTTAACTGCTTTTCATAACAGATTATTAGATAAAACATCATGTTAAAATGCATATATATCAACAGAATAAACATCTTCATTCATTCATCTTTTACACCCCCTTATTCTCGAACAAGGGTCACAGAGGTCTGCTGGAGCCTATTACAGAGCACATAGAGCAAAAGGCAGGGAGGTACACCCGGGACAGGTTGTCAGTCCATTGCTGGGCCAAACACACACAACCATGGGCAATTTAGAGTCACCAATAACCTAATGAGGAAACCAGAGTACCTGGGGGAAAGCCATGAAAGAGCAGGAAGAACATGCAAACTCTGCACAGAAAGAACCCTTGCCCGGGATTCGAACCCAGTACCTTCTTGTTGTGAGGCGAATGTGCTAACCACTACACCACAGTGCCGCCTCAGAATAAACACGTTCCGTTTAAAGAAACAGAACTGTAAAGTAAAACTCCTTAAAAAAAGAAAGAAAAAACTATTATTACAGTTCGCTTGAGATATGAGCAAACTGCCAAACAACATATTGATTTTATTAGGCCTTCTGGGATACAAAGACACTTTATACTTTGCATTCTAGATAAAATGCTAACTGTAGTCTGATTGCAGTGAAATTTTTCATCTCACCCCCCAGTTCCATCTCCTGAATGCATGAATGCACATAGACTAGACGGCCAGACATAACATTAATACAATAGATTATGTGTCGTTCACTGAACGTGAACATGCTAATTATTGTATGGCCAGATACTGTTAAAACTGTCTATTCATTAAACTGAAAAGGAAGAGCAATCCCATTCTATTTTTGGGGGGTTGCTAAATAATAAAATGCACATGTTTCACATTCGTCAAACTAATACTAAATTTTGTAAATTCATCATGCACAAATGATGCATGGCCGGAAAAACTATCTGCACAAACAGAGTACACAGTGGTACACAAATAAACGTAATGAAAGGCATGTAGTTAAGCATATCATAATGTAGATAAAGATGTAGGACCAAAAGTTCAAGCCCTTAAGTAACATTTATCAAATTCATTTATTTATCTTCTATATCCATTTATTCCCAGATTTCCCTAATAATTCCCTATTTGGGTGTTGGGTACATTGGTGATTACCATTTTTAAAGCTTGTTTTTAATCCTTATTTAAACAAACTAATTGAAATTTATGTGATCATGTGCGCTAAAAAAAGTTAAATGATTCAATATATTCGGTTGGATAAGTTCTTCTTCTGGGCGGCGCGGTGGCGCAGTGGTTAGCACTGTCGAAGAAGGTCCTGGGTTCGAATCATGGGCTTGGGGTCTTTCTGTGCGGAGTTTGCATGTTCTCCCCGCGCTTGCGTGGG
>JAOTQW010000038.1:6642223-6654397 GCA_026260075.1 Sisor rabdophorus | reverse complement strand
AGGACCTTCTTGTTGTGAGGCGACGGTGCTAACCACTGCGCCACCGCGCCACCCACAATTATTATCCGCCTAGCAAATATATATTTGATCATTTTGGTTGTGATTTTATGAACGATAAATGAAAAAAACAAATTCATCCCAGGAGTCCTCTTTAGGAACCAGTGACAATTATTAGTATGAATTTTCTTACATGGCCTCTCAGTGAGTGCTCTTACCTCCCACAGGCTTCTGAACTCCCTCTGCTCGATGCGCAGCAGTTCACTAAACTCTTGGGTTACGATTGTGGCGTGGCGCGGCGTATTGTCCAAAATGGACTCCCCGAATGCTGTGCCGATGCCCAGTGTGCAAATAGTAACAGCATCCTTAAAGGGATGTAAAGCAGGAAGGAACACAGCCTGGATAAGTAAACACTAAAAGACCATCAGAAACAACAACAGTCTGGCTCAGCCTCTATTTCAGACAGGAGACAACCACTTAAATTAGTGTACTGTCCTACATTAAGGTTCAAAAGGTTACACTGCAGCTCAAACAACAATAAGAGGATTGGGGGCAAGGATAGACAGAGTGGGCATAAAGATATTAATTATTTGTGTTGAAAAGGCAACACTGTTCTAGGGTAAAACAGTCTCTGTATTATGTACATTTTATACTGAGGAAACTGTTAATTAATACAATCCATCCATTGTCAATACCCACCTATCCCTAATCAGGATCATGAGGATCAGCTGAAATCTGTCATTGGGCGAAAGGCAAGGAGTACAACCTGGACAGATCACCATTCCATCACAGGGCCACATACAGATAAACAAATCGCAAATTTAGACTCCCCAATCAACGTAACATACAGTACATGTTTTTAGACTGTGGGGGAAACCGAGTAACCAAAGGAAACCCATACAAGCAAAAGGGAGAACATGTTAACCCTGCAGAAGATATGAACCTTGAACCTTCTTGCTATGAGGCAACAGTACTTACCATGAAGCCACCGTAGTGACCTAATAAATACCAGGCTTTATGAATATAAAATATAATATATATAGAGAGAGAATATTTTTGTCTGAATGTGTCACACTTTTTAAAATAATGTTCATTCAACATCATCACAACATATTAAATTATTTCTCACAATAATAATTTAAGAGCAGAAAATGTGTAACATTTTACCTGATGGTTGGCAGTTTCAGAGACTTTAACATCAAGCGACCCGGACAGGACAGCGTACCAACTAGTGCCGATATCACCCTGCCGGTACACTATAGCACAGAAGGCAGAAGTGAATGGACAACAGCATTAAGAGTCATGATGGCCAAGACAAACATCTTCTTGTTTCATTTCTCTTGCATACTACTACTAGCTAATATATGAATGGAAGCATTATGTTTTAACATGGTTACATATTCTTATGTCTGTGAATACGTTTGCTGTGTCTAAAAGCACGGTATGACTTACATGTGATGCCTTTTTCCAGACACTCATAGTAGCCACATAGACAGATCTGCTGTAACATGGTGGGATGGAATTTCTCAAAAGCTTTCACGCGCTTCAGACGTGCCATGATAATGTCCACATCTTCCCCAGAGCGTTCCTCTGGTCTGCATAAGATATGACAGCACAATATATTTTTTATTACTTATATTATAACTATATACATACAGTAATGCACATACTTTCATGTATACACATACAATATAACACACAAAATAACTCTGACACCTGACTATATCATCCATGTCTACTTTTTAACATCCTTTTCAGATTTAGTATCACTTTTATCCTTTCATGAACCTTTACACTTCTGGACTAGAATGCGAAGTGTAACATGAAAAACATGAAAACATATCCTGCTTGTTACTCCCATCTTAAAGAAGCCGACTTCCATCAGCAAGTACAGAATGGTATCACTTCTCTCTTTTCTTTTGAAATTACCTGAACATACTGTCTATAATAAACTGTCTTTGTCTCTTTCTGTCTTACACAGAACAACCTTTAAGACAGCCAACCAGCCTGACTAACATTGTTATGCTGATGAAACTCAACTTGCCTTTTCTTCTCTCTATCAGCTTCTGCCAGGCTTGCCTGGCATATATGTCATTATGGATGGCATCTCACCAACTGAAACTTAACCCTTTATCCCAGCTGACAAGACAAGATCTGTTAATCAGCGTGGACAATTTGCTTATCTTTCCTTTGACCACTGCTTGTAACCTTGGGGTAACTATAGACTCTGCGGATGATTCAGAATGCAGCTGCACGTGTTGTTTTCAACCTACCGAATTTTTCGCACAGCAGACCGCTGTTGCGCTTTTTCCACTGGCTCCCAGTAGCTGCACACATCAGATTCCAAACACTGATGTTTGCCTACAAAGCCAAAAACGGAGCCAAAACATCCTACTTCAAAGCACTCATCACTCCTCCTATACTCACATGCTCGCTCAGATGCACAAGTACTGCTTGACTAGTACCACCATCCCCTAGTACTCAAAGTCGTTCTGCCTCTGTCCTGGACTTCCTATAAGAACAGCTGGTTACTGGCTGTGTGCAAGAGACGCTTGACATATAAAATGTTTAACAGTTTTCTATGGTTACACTTTGTTTTGTGATCTATTGTAGCAGTATTGAGCTGTTCAACGATGTGACTTAAAGCACCTTTGTATGTCACGCATAACAAGCGCATCTGAAAATGTTAATGTAGATAAAGATTTTTTGAACACATTTTTTGACCAATTATTGCAGAAATCCAAATAATCCCAAATGTTTCACATACTTTATATTGTTTGTTTTATCAAAATATTCAGTCCATATATGTTTTATTCAACAAAAACTACAATTTAAGTTTAAGCAAAAACAAAAAATTCATTATCATTGCTGTGGCTCCTTCCTAGGGTCAACTGCAGGTTGAAGGTGAAAATGAAATTTTACTGATAAAATTCCCATGGACCGTATTATCATGTTCCAAAATTTGACGTTATTCTAAGTGCTAAGATATGAATCGAATGCTGTTTATTTAACATACAAATGCTTGAGAATGCTTTGTTTTCCATATTTAAAAAAAAATCAGGAGTACAGATTGCACTCTATTATCACACCTGTATAAAAAACAACTGTGCATAGAAGCAATCAACCAATCTATCTAATCAATCAATTCCAAACTTTTCACCATGACTAAAGAGCTGTCCATGGAAGTCAAGGACAAGATTGCATACCAGCACATGCTGAAATGGGTTACAAGACCATCGCCAAGAAGCTTGGTGGGAAGGTGACAACAGTTGCTGTGATTATTCGCCAATAAAGGCAAAACAATATATGCAGGATGTCATCCAGTGAAATTTCAAAAATCATGAGAAGAGAACTATACAGGTGAATCTTATATATCACCCTGCTCAAGAAAGCACATGTACACATGCCTGTATGAAGTATGCCAACGAACATCTGTATGAGGAGAACTGGGTGAAAATGTTGTGAACAGATGAGACAAAAATATAGCTTTTTGGCATCAACCCAACCTGCCAAGTTTGAAGAAGGTGGAATGCTTCCTCTGACCCCAAGAACACCATCCTTACCATCAAACGTAGAGTTGGAAACAATACACTTTAAGTTGTTTAGCTGCTAAGTGGAGAGGACAACTTCACAGCAACTTCATACCATCATAAATGTTGAGTGGCAAGAGCATTGAAATGGGTTGTGGATGGGATATTCCAGCATGCCAAAACACACAGCCAAACCAACAAAGTGGCTCAAAAAAGCACATTAAGGTCATGGAGTGAATAAACATATAATAAAAAAGCTCATATTTAGGTTACCCTGACCGCACTGATGGCCATTGCTTCGATGCAATGCCTCCTGCATGCAAAATGAGCAGAGCAAAATCACATGCATGCACAAACAGAAGAAATGTAATAACTTAATGATAAGTTTAATTTATTGTTTCCGGCTCCTAACACAAACCAAAAAACCTACTATAGACAATCCCACCAGAAAGTCAATATTTGGCACTCACAGAAATTAGTAAAAAGGATTCAATTTTTTGTTGCAAGATTTGGGTTAGGACATTTAACGCAACAACACTCATGCAGTCAAGGCCCTGTTCCAATTACAGACATAAGAACACAAATATAAATTAAAGTCCTTCTGTCTGTCTTCCTTTTGAGTAAAATCCAGTGCTTGCAATTTTGAAAAATGTTGAAAAATAAAACTGCCCAAAGGAGTGAATGTGAGTGCGTATGGTTGTGTGCATGTGAATTCATGGAGGGATATAATAAAGATATCAAATAAAATTGTAGAAAATGTACCAGTCTATGCTGTAACCCTCTGCCAGTAAAACTTAGTTTACTAACACTATAAGGCAATCTTACAGCACCATACACACACCTATATCTGGGTCTGCCCAAACAGCTGCCACAAACCTGAAGCTGAAATTGTCCAATTTGCTTTAGTAAGCTGTAGCATTAAGATTTTTGGATTTAAATAACCCAAATTGTTTGCACAATGCACCAAGCCCCTGCATAGCCCGGAGCTTCATGAAGATATGGTGAGTTCTGATTGGTGTGAAAGGCCAGGCCATGGGGGGAAGTGATAGCTCAGGGGTTAAGGTGTCTGTCAAGGTTATTATGTATACTGTAATTAAGACTAAATCTGAAATAAAATTTTCGAAAGCAAGCTATAGCTAATCAATACCAGAGTGTGCTTTTTCTGTCAAGGTTACAACTGCACAAATAGCATATTACAATTTGTATCAATTCAAAAAACAAGAGCGGGCAATTTTAACAACCTTGTACCTTTAATGAAAGGCTTACTGGTGAATTACACCTGAGCAAACTGTCATCCTTTCATCTGTGTACACAAGTTTGCTTGTTAATGCATAACACACGTCCCATTTACTATGCAAACACATCTGGCACAGACATATAATGTCGACTTGGAAAAAGGCAATTGTTTAATCCTTGTTTTTATTTTTTATCCATGAAGTTTTGAACCAAAGCAGAATATTTTTGCTTTTAATTAATTATCTCACTAAAGACATTGATTCTTTTATTCATTTATTCATTTAATATCTACATCCGCTTATTCCTAACTCTGGGGCACAAATACATTCACATTTACAGCATTTGGCAAATGCCCTTATCCAGAGCAACTTACAACTGAGCAATTAGGGGTTAAGGGCCTTGCTCAGGAGCCGACAGTCGTAACTTGCAGGTGCTGGGAATAGAATCCAGTCTTTCTGATATCAGTTCAACACCTTAACCACCCCTTCCCCACATAGATAAACAACGACACACACTCACTCCTATGGGAAGTCGAGAGTCACCACTCAACCTAATGTACCTGTTTTTAGACTATAGGAGGAAACCAGAGTACCCGCAGTAAACCCACACAAACACGGAGAAAACATGCAACACATCCAAATTATATTAGGAAGATATTGTGGCAGGTAACCTCATAACAAGTAAAAACACAGTCTAGACAGTCCATTTATCGGTCCTAGGCTAAGACTTACTGCACAACTGTGATTCTTTACTACATCATGAGGCCATTTCCTGCTTACAATACCAAACAAAAAGTGTAAAGTTTGCTCAAGCTGTGACATTTGCACCTGGTTGTGCATAATAAATAATCAAAAAACAATTAAAATAATAAATAAAACTAGCGGCGGCAAGGTGGCTTATTGCTTAGCACTGTCGCCTCACAGCAATAAGGTCCCGGATTCGATTCTTGGGCAAGTTGTCTTTCTGTGAAGAATTTGCATGTTCTCTCCGCACTTGTGGTTTTCTTCCAGGTTCTCCCACAGTCCACAAACATTTACATTAGGTTGATTGGCAATTAAAATTTTTTTATCCTTTTGTTTAATTTAAATGTTTTACCTATATAAGTAAATATACGGTTAAAATTATATTTGGTGTTAATGGACCTTACACAATTACGCAGCTCTCCAGTCCTTGCAGGTGAAAAGGTTCCTCACACCATCACATTATTTTCCCTTAAATCTAAAAGCTATTCAGTAGTCTACATCCAGCAGATATTGAACCACTATTGTATTTCTTTATTCATTCATCCTCCATACCAGCTTATTATCTAATTCAGGGTCACAGGGTTCTGCTGAAGCCTATCCTTGCGCACACAGGGTGAGAGGCAGGAAACCTGTGATAGACAGATCTCCAGGCCACAGGGCCAACACACACACACATGCTCACATTCAATCCTATGGACAATTTACAATCTCCAATCAACCTAATGCACATGATTTTTTTTGGGGGGGGGGCTGTGAAAGGAAGCCAGAGTACCCGGAGGAAACCCTACGCAAGCATAAAGAGAACATGCAAGACCCAGGAATCAAAAACCCTCAGCCTTCTTGCTGTGAGGCAAACATGCTAACTGCCTTATAGTATTTCTTCTATTGTGTAATTCTTTTTTTTTTACCAACTATAATGTTTGTAAGACTATTCAAATTAAAATGTTCTCGTCTTAAAACTATAAATTAATAAAATGGGCTGGTGGGAAACGGTTTGATTTTTTTTGTGATGTGACAAAAATGACTAGTGTGGATGGAAAGATGGAGGGGTTTTGGCACTGTGCCCACTGATGTGTGGAAAGACGAGGGCATCTGAGGCGTGGCTCTGCCTTATTTTCAACATCCTCCCGTAAAACTGCGCATATTATCGATTCGCTGGTGGATTATCCAGCCATTACACCTGACCGCGGATGGGTCGGCGTTCAATAAGCTGTTTCTCTGCGTCTACCATAAGCACATTAGGAAAGCTACAGCAGCCGATAATCGCACAGTTAAAACAGAAACTGGTCTGTGTTTCAGGAAAGTATGACGAAGGTAAAGTTTAAATGAGGAAGGTTAGATGAAAAATTGAGTCGGATCTACATCGTAGTGGATAGTAAAAGCAGATAAAGAAGGCTTTGCATCCTGCACAGGACATGAACATGAATGAGTCTGCAGTATTACAGTGTCAGTGTCATCCCCCCTCTTCCCCCTTCCCATCGTTAGGTTACACAGATCTATTTAAACATCACTTCCTGCTTTATTTCATTATCTTTTTTTTAACTCTCCTCAGAATCCCAAATTAAAAATAAATGCATGTGAAAGCAAAAAGATGATGAAGGTCTGACTACCGCATGACTCATACAGTGTGCGCCGTCGGGAGGTGTGCGCTACCAGAAAAGATGTACAGATGAGATGCTAAAACCGACACATTGTTCTCCATCAGGCTTCTTTATACACAAATGTTGCTGTTTTTGATCAGCTGTTATACTGTGTTTAATAACGTCTAAGCTCTTAAAATAATGTTAGCTGTTTATTGTGTCACACACACAAACACTCGCACACAGGCTTGCGCAGACACACGGTCGACCTCCGTGAAAACCACTCTGAGATTTAAACAATAAAAACAAGACTGCAAATATCGCCTTACCGCTTATCGAGACAGGCGATCCATTCTGAAGATGCTGAGGAATGAGCAGAGATGTGAGCTGCTACCATCTTTGGAGAGATCATGGAGAGACCAGTTGGCGCGGTGTGACACACTCGGTAACGGTTCAGTCTGAAGGCATTGCTTCAGTTTGCGCCCAGTGCTGCACTGTCCTCTCTCACATCTGGGCACAAGAAATTCCCTACCTGTCACTCAGCTACCTTTTAGACACGCCTATGAACTGTTCCATTATAACCCACCACAACGTGTAGTTTTTAATAGCTACGATTTATAAAAACTATGGCGTTTTGCGGTGATCCATCTTTTCCATATGTGGTACTGGTACATATATTAGAAAATTGCTATGACTAGAACCTGTTGTAGGAACACTGGGAATCAAGTTGGAGTACACCATGCATGTACCACCAGTTCATTACACAAACAGACACACTTATTGACACATTGGTTCATGTTCAAATAGCAGGTTTTTTGGGGGGATAAAAAAGAACCCAAAGAAACTTGAGGGAGCCCCAACAATTGATGATTGGCAATACATAAAATTATCTGTAAAATCTCTTCACCCAACGTGTACATAAAAAATCTAACTGTTTAAAAGTTCTAGCAACATTGGTGATACCAACACTGCTACTGTCAAAAGCACTGATTTCAGAATAATCCAGCCGGTGGTCCAGCAATGTTTTTTCTCTGATTTTAAGTGGGGGAGTAAAATGTTAATTATGAAATAATTGGACTTAAAATTGAGATAATTGTTTACATAGAGAGTCAATGCAGGCACTATAGGTAGGCGTATCTAATAAATGTGTAGTGGCCAAATGCTGACTCACAGCTTCGTACAATTTCATCTGGTCAACATATCACTCTGACATTATTACAGCTAAATGTTACTGCTGTCAGAGCACAGCCACAACTCAAAATGCTAGAGCCTGATATATAATAACAGGACCTGGGCAAAATGTAGAATATATATTAGATACTTAATATAAAAATTAGGCAAAAACCAATAATCATAGCTGACCCTGCATTGATGTTTGGTCCATTAGAAGAGGCTATTAAGGTGCTCGATTGTTTGAGGGAAGGAAGTTGTTGTAGTGTCCCTGATAAGATATGAATAATAACTTGTCCAACGTAAGTGGTGGAAGGAATAATCTGTGGCTTTGCAGTTGCAGCATATTGAGTGTGGAAGTAAAACTCACTCAGATGGGGGGTGGGGTTTTAAAAATATTAGTCCATCCTCAGGGCAATGTCTGCAAATCAACAATCAATTGATCATCACATTGTCTTAGAAAATATAGATAAGCAGACACAAATAATTATATATTTTTTTATATATTTTTGTAGGTGCATGTGAGATATTTTTCATGCATTAATTGTTTACTTTTAATTGTCTACACATCCTCATTTAATAGTTAGCATTAAAAGGTCTTATCATATTCAGAGTGAATCGCTACTGTCTAAAAAATTATTTAATTACCTAGTTATTATTTTTAAACTTTTAAGTGTTATAGCAAGGGTAAATGTAGACTATAAGTTCAATATAAATGCTGTTTGCTACAAATAGGGCGGCGAAGTGGCGTAGTGATTAGCCTGGTAGCTTCACAGCAAGAACGTCATGGGTACGATTCCCAGCAAGGGGTCTTTCTGTGCAAAGTTAGCTTGTTCTCCTAATGTTTACTTTAGGTACTCTGGTTTTCACCCACAATCCAAAAACATTAGGTTGAATGGTGATTCTAAATTGCCCGTGTGTGTGTGTGTGTGCGTGGAGGGGGGGTTGTTTGTCTATAGGCTGGTGACCTTTCAAGGGTGTACCCTGTCTCTTGCCCTGCTAGGATAGGCTTAAGCAGACCCTGTGATACAGAGTTTGGGAATAAGCAGGTCTTAATAATAAATGAATTAATTAATTAATCAATGAATTAATTAATTAATGCTAAAAATTTGGATAAAAATAATTGCAGATTATTTTCAGTCACTAAAGACAGTTTTCACAAATAAACGCTTAACTCTACTTCTGAAGGTTGATAGCACTTTAAAGTCTTTTTAGTGTTTTGATTTAGAAGAAAAAAAGGATATATACAGGATCTAACAAAGTGTTTAATAATTTCTAGTTATACCCAATTAATATAATATAATAATATATAATAATATAATATAATATAATTAATATGGTTCGTATACCTTATAACTTACTTGATGATTATATGTCAGTTCTAGAGGAAACAGATTAAATGTGAAATGATATAATAAGTTTCTTATTTTTTAATCTTGGTTTATAATCTACTGAACCGGTTAGAGTTGGTAGAGACCTCAAAGCATGTGTATTTCGCTTTGGATAAGAGCATCTGCTAAATGCTGTAATTGTAAATGTAAATGTTTCAAATAGTGTACTAGAAATATTCATTCATTCATTTTCTATACCAGCTTATTTATTGATTCAGTGTCACTGAGCTCTGCTTAGGGTGAAAGGCAGGAGGCGTACACCATGGACAGGTCAACAGTCCATCACAGGGCGAGTCACACACTTACACTCTCTTTTAAGGGCAATTGGGAATCACAAGTCAACCTAATGTACATGTTTTTGGACTGTGAGTAAACCTATGCAAGCACAGGGAAAATGTGCAAACACACACAAAAAGACCCCTTTGCCAAGGATTCGGACCTGGGATCGAAACACTAAGCCACTGTGCTGCCCTGCTGGAAATAAAATATTCAGTATTTTGTATTGATATTGATAAATTTTAAGGAAGGTGCTGATTAATTTTTTGAAACTAGGACTAAACCCAGTTTTTAGGCAAATCCCAGGGTTTTTTGAAGGCATTTGGCTCCATGTCAGATTTGTGGTAGTTACCGTAGAAGTTCGCTGAGACTGGTTAAAGAAAAACTGTTTTGTGTAATTTGGTTGAGCTTAGCCATTGAGACATGAAATCTTATTATTAATGTGTTTGCTCAGCAACCTGTAGGTATTAATTCCTGCAGAGAGAAAATAAAGGATTGATGCAACCAGAGTGTGAGTGAAAAAAGGCAGCTTTGCTTGCTGATTTTTCAGCATTTTATTAGGGCTAAATTAGTTAAGTGAAAAAAAGCACATCATCACACACAAAGAGCTCATCTAACCCAGCTTTTCTGCCAGTCCATGAAAATACAGCTGGTGATGATAAAGGTAAAAAGCTTTGTGCCCTGCTTTTTAACATTTCTCACTCAGACACTTACTGCATTCTGAAGGTCAGTTATAGACACTAGTCAGAAAAAGAAGCATTTTAGCTCTCATCTCCAAGGTAACCAAGAGTAAAAGATTCAACTCAACTCTATATGTCCCTGACACCTACTGCATTAATTACACCTGCTTGTGTTTGGATTCTCAAATAAGGACTTGATTAGACAGCCTAAGAAGATGCTGTACTAAATTTGTTGCTTTTGTTAATACATACATTTCAATTCACTTATTTGCAGGTTTGCTTACAATTCAGACTAACACACTAGGTAATGTATAAGATTTTTGTAACAGAAATCGTTTGTCCACTAGGTGGCGGCATTCGTGTGGATGCGTCAACAAGTTAACGCAATGATGAGAGGACTTCTACTGTAAACTAGTGTTGTTTAATCTTTACTCACACGTAAATATTCTATTTTATAATATTTTATATTTTACCCGCTTATTCCTGAACTTGGGGTCACAGGGGTCTGCTGGAGTCCCTCCCAGCGCACATAGGGCGGAAGGCAGGGGGTACACCTTGGACCAGGCCGCCAGTCTGCAGGGTCATACACACGCAACCACATGCACTCACATTCACTCTTATGGGCAATTTAGAATCACCCATTAACCTAATGCACATGTGTTTGGACTATGGGAGAAAACCTGAGTACCCGGACGAAACCCACACAAGCGTAAGAAAAAACATACAAACTCTGCACAGAAAGACCCTGTGCCCGGATTTTGAACACAGGACCTTTATGTTGTGAAGCACAGTGCTAAACACTACACCACCACGCCGCCCTGGGTGGATTATGTTAATACCCTATTCTACAATATTTTTTCCTTTAAATATAATTTTTTGTTATGTCTTTAATCGTCCATTTTTTAGTTAATAATTCATCTTTTAGACCCGCTTTGGGGACCGGGGGTCTACTGGAGCTTATCCAAGTAATCTCTGAAAGGGCAAAACACAGGAAGAATACAGTTTGGCCAAGGCACTTTACCTAATGTACATGTTTTTGGACTGTGGAAGGAAACTGGAGTACATGGAGTAAATCCATGCAAGCACAGGGAAAATGTGCAAATTTCACATGTCCCAGAATCAAAGGTGCACTGTTATGTATTCATTCAATCATCTACTATACTCACTTATTGCCTAATAGGTCACAGGGGTCTGCAGGGGTAGGGGTTCACCCTGAACAGGTCGCCACTTTAACGCAGGGCCAAACATAGTACAACACAAACAACCACACACACTCACTATGGGCAATTTAGAATCACCAACCAAACTAATGTTGAGTTTTGACACCGGGGTACCCAGAGTAAACCAATGCAAGCACGGGGAGAACATGCTTAATCCTTACAGAAAAATCTTTTGCCAGGGAATCAAACCCAGGAAATTCTTGCTGTGAGGCAACCCAGACACCACCCTTGATGTATTTTGATTATTTATATTAAATTGGTAATAAGGACACAAAAACAAGAGATATACGGAAAGGCAGGCAGACAGACAGACAGACAGACAGACAGACAGACAGACAGACAGACAGACAG
>JAOTQW010000038.1:6609845-6626082 GCA_026260075.1 Sisor rabdophorus | reverse complement strand
TTTGACACTTGTCTGTTTAAATGCTTATCAACATGTTTCTTTTTCTCATTGTTTTAGGATGAACACTATGATGAGGATGAAGGAGAGGAGGATGGTATTGTAACTTCAAGTTTTGGCAGTCGGTCTGTGGAGCTATATGATTTACCAGAGAATGAAAGGATGTTCCTGCCCTCGAATATGGATGCTGCTCAGCTCAGCTTCAAATTTAAAGAGGTAATGAAGAAGCCAGCAGTTAACAAAACTTAACCTAGTATGGTTATACCAAACGTCTACGTACATAGTGAACTATGTGCAATGGCACCTTGTTAGTTTTTACCATTGTCAGTGGACGTTCATAGATGTACATAGTTGTTCATGCACATTTGGTTGGGCAATGTATAATGGGCGTACTCTGTCTCCTGTCAAAGTCCGACTTAACCATGTGAATCTTTCTGTTTAGCCAGGTTTTCATTTTTCCTATGTATTGAGGAAACCAGCAGCACAGTGGCTTAATGGTTAGAACTTTTGCCACACAGCAAAAATGCCTAGGTTTGATTCCTGGGCAGTTTGCATCTTTTCCCTGTGCTTGTGTGTTTTTACTCTGGGTACTTCTGTTTTCTTCAGAGTGCAAAAACATGCGTGTTAGGTTGATTGGTGATTATAAATTGCCTATAGGTAGGTGTTTGCGGGTGTGGCGCCCTGTGATGGACTGGCAATCTGTTCAGGGTGTACTCCTCCTGTCTTTCCAGTAGCGAGATTAAAACATGAAAAGTTATGTGGTTATTGTACATTGTACATACCCTGTATGAACCCACTGTATTATTTTTTTTTGCAATGTTAATTATTAGTTGCATGTTTAGATCAAAAAGAACAACTTAATATCTCCAGTTTTACAAATATTACATTTTCAGTCATTTTCTTTATTACCCAGCTCCAGATAAAATACAGCATAGCTGAGTCTGAAGTCGGACAGCTAAAAGAAAAGGTACTGTACAAGTCTTCAGATAGTTTTACTCAAAGATATTTTTATATGAATATCCAAAAATTTTATGTTGTAATCTAGAGGCATGATTTGTATACCGAGCTAAGAAATTGTGTTTACTTTGTATGAATTATGTAATCAATGTGATACATTTTCTAACCAAATAACGGTTGCTGTGCAGCTGAAGGAGTCTGAGAAGGAGAGAAAAGCATGGGAGGAACGGCAGGAGTATCTGGAGACGTGTATTAAAGAGAACACTGAAAAAATCAACAACATGGAGAAGAATTGGCTGGATTCCCAGTCCCTCTGCAAAGCTCTTAATGAGCAGCTTACAGACTCTCAAAACAATTTTGAATCTTTAGACAAGAAATACAGTAAAGCCAAGAAAATGCTCAAGGAGTACCAGCAAACGTATGCTTTACCAGCCTTTGTATTTACAGTACAGCATTAATGTACTACCAATCAAATGTTTAAAATCGAGGAATTATGAATTTGAATTATGATGGAACAAATATGCATTTATGGAGTCCACTAAAACTAATAAGAAAAAAAACCCTGAATATGTTTTACAACTTAGATTCTTTAATTTACTTGGGTGAAAGTTTTGCAGACTTTTTTTGTCAGTTCTTTGAGATGGTCCCCTGGAATTGAGTTCCCAGATGAGTTGAGAAATTGCTGGGTGCTTTTTACATTTTTTCTTATTGGGCATTAGATCAAGCAAATGTGGAGGCCATTTTATCTTGTCAGCCCTCCATCACGTTCCTTTTCGGACAAATAGCTTACAATAGCTGAATACAAATGAAGGCCAGACTAGGTTGAATACAGATGAGAGACAATTTTGCTTAAAAATGCTGTGATAGGGCTGCTGGTTAACTGTGACCTAAAAAAAGTCAACAAAAGTGTCACCAGCAAAGCACTATCTCACCACCATAACTCATGTCTAACAAAGACTCAGCTGGTGAAACCATTAATCTTGTGTGTGCACCTGAAAAAGCGTTTTTCACTCATCTCGGGTAAATTCTTTGGGTTTTTTGGCCCAAGCAAATATCTTGTTTTTTTTAAAGTCCTTTGGTTTCTTTACTGCCGTTTTGACCATGAAAGCCAGTCTCTGTGATTTTTTTTTTTTTTTACTTTTGAATGTCTGCTTCTTGAACTCAGAGAATATTTCTATGGGCTATTTTCTAATAGGCAGATTCTAAGGCTGGCATTTCTGATTAATGTAGCCTCGGCTGCAGAGGGAGCTCTTTGCTCCTGATCGTGGTCATCATGATTACTAGTTTCATCGTGGTGTATAATGAGCTTGGTGACTGCACTTTTTTGGATACTTCCAAAGTAATGATTTTCTTTTGGGTTTTATGGCATGATATAAATATATGTCTAGTAAATGCAGTAGCACTTGGTTTTATCTATTATTTTCTGATTTAGCTTAGCAAATCAAGTTTAAGGAGCAAATGCTGAAAGCTTGGTCTTGGTGGTAATAGAACCTGTGATCCAAACAACAGTCTTATGCTGTTACCCCAAAGTCTCACGGTGCAGCGAATGCCATGAGCATGAGCAAGTGTACCAAGCTATCATTAGGCTTAATGTAGCTAATGTGGCCATTTTAAAATAAAAATAAAAAGTTTGATTTAGCATAAACACAAACATGTTTGGATGTCTGAAGTATTAATGTCTAATGTTAAAGAAAATTAATAATATACACTGAAGAATCCAATCGTGTATGTGTTTCTATATAGCTCTGAGCTATTTTGTGAATTTTTGGTTATTTTGCTTGCAGAGAATCGGAGTCCGTGAAGAAGCAGGAGGAACTGACAAAGATTCTGGAGGAAAAGGAAAGCTGTTACAAAGCCCAGATAGAGAATCTACAGCAAAGGGTAAGGATAAATGCAGTCTGTTGAGGTACCACGTTTGGCCTGCATTATTCAACAATTTTTGTCCAAATCTAATTTTTGTTAGGTTGATGATCTGGAGTCCTCTAACAAGCATCAGGACCCTACAACAGAAAACTGTACTGAACTTTCAGACTCACTTCTACAAGGTAATCAAGACTTAGCACACATTTCACCAGTCTTTTGACAAATGTGTAGGAACAGGGATCAAATATGTGCCTGTTTGACTGCCCTTGAGTGTAAGTACAAGTATGTGTTCCTTGACATTTTAAATGTTCTAATTCCAATTGTAAACTTTTAAAAGACTTTGAAACTTGGTCCACTATAACATGAGAGTAAATGTGCAACAGTGATGTATGGTGTAAACTGTACTGAATTCATAAATTAATTAAATAATGTGGAAAACAAAATATAATTTATTTGATTAATCAGCAATATTTTTATAGGCTTTTAGGATACAGTATTTTCTAAATGAGAAATATCTTTATAAATAAAAAGCCTATAGTAAAACCTTGTTTGATTCTTTGTCCAGAAATCAAACAAGGGGACTTTCTTGTAGAATTTTATGATAATAATAATACAACATAATTTAATTATAATATAATCATTATTATTATATGTATTAAGGTATAGTGGCTAGGTTAAATCTGATTAAATTATATTATGTATCATTTGTGATATTAGCTTTCTTAGCAGCAAAAGCATTCACTGTTGGCTTGTTAAGTTGAAATGTTATGCAAATTAATTATTTGCATGAAAAATTCTTTGACAGAAATGCAGTGTAGATTTAATTTGAGTAAAGCATGAATAAAGCATGCACTTAATATGGTAAGTGTGGAAAAGTTATGGCTATGGGGTTAGGTCATGGAAATTCAAAAGATCGTAAAGCCACCTGATGCAGATAGCATTGCAGTATTGAGAAGCTCAACAATCAACTTTGAAGCACTTTTTTAGGTCGCTCTGGATAAGAGTGTCTGCTAAATGCTGTAAATGTAAATTGCTAAATATGTGTAACTGAAACAAACATGATCTGTGAAGTGTTTGAATATAAAAGTAATTGCTTCATTTAAAGTTTAAAATGTACATTTAGATACTGCCTGGGGTGAAGCTGTGCCGGAAACAAAGCTTCTGGATACCAGTGCCCATCGAGCCAAAGGTTTGCTAGCCCAAAAGTCCAAACGACAGCCACCATCTCGTAATAAACACAGAGAGATTAGCAGCTCGTCAGCATGTCTTTCTCAGGTCTGCAGCATATAACTCCAAAGCTTTAGGTAATACAAAACACGTTACTTGACAATGTATTCTAACACAACCTTTGTCTTGTTCCTTCCTAGGCTGAAGAGCAGGAGATTCAAGGTACACCGCATCGTAGGAGGTCACTACAGGATAGTCTGTCCCTGCCAGTAATCTCTCAGCCAGCTAATGGTCAGAAGCAGGAACCAGCCAATATTCTACCTTTGAGCACATCAAGAAGCAGCACAGAGCTCTCGGAACCGCAACCGTCGTCCGGAAGCATTTTAGAGAGCCCCTCCAACCCTTTGAACATCTCCCCAACAAAAGACTCCTCCCCCTCTGGCTTTCTCCGAAATGTCAAGAGGAGAGAGTCCAAAGGAAAAAGCAAAGAGGTTAAAGGTAACATGGCAGTGTGATTTATAATTTATAAAAATATTCTTTTAAAAACTAATTTATTAAAAGTGTGGCTACAATATAATTAACATAAATATTTTTTCAGAGGAGCCCAGTGATGGCACAGGTAAAACTAAAAGGCGATTTCCTGATTTCGGGTGAGTAAAGTAAACCGTCAAACAGTATCTAAAATAAGAAACCTCAGTAACAGTTCCTGTGAATATTTCCTTTTTTTCAGTGGTCTTAGAAAGTCTGGTGGGAAAGGCAAGAAACATGACAAAGACGCCATGAGGGCATCATTAGACAGCAGGTAGAAACTATTTGAAATGACTTAGTATATACTAGGGGTAAGAAAAAAATTGATTTATTAAAGCATCACAATTCTTTTTCTTACGATTCCTGAATGAATTCTCAAAAACCCAAAATTGATTCTAAATCTAAATAAGATGGCGACAGTGGGGGTGTGTGCGGAAGACACTTGGACCGTTTGTCGTAGTTTCGCCTGAACACGGCAAAAACAAAAGCAGTCCAAAATGTGATGAACTGATTTTTTTTTGTCTCATAACCCTGTGGGCATGTCCTCTCACCAAACTACAACAAGCCCTGGAGGGAGAAAATTAATTTATCCACACACAATGAGCGCTGACCAAAATTACTACATCTAGACTTGATTGGCAGTTTAGCATAAGCACTGACTGATGCACATATGTTGGAGAATGTTTGGCAACACTTTGCCACGCACCAGATCCACTAGGGGAGGAAAGAAGCGAAGCTGATTACTCTATCATAGACGAGTTTTATTGGAGTGATATAGTTCTTCATAATTGTAAACAAATAAAAAGTGTAAACTTCAATTCTGGTTAGAATTTGTAGATTTACACAGCAGAATAATTTAAAAAGGTATACATTAAGTATGGATTTCGGAATCTGTTCATGATTTCCAGAACTGAAATCAGATCAGATCGTAAAGTTCCTGAAATTTTTACCTTTCCAGAGGCTCAGCCGAGCTGCTGGAGGAGTCTGGGCCAAGCATCTCTCCTTCAGAGTCCTTGGCATCTATCCCGACTTGCATGCCTTTCTCTTGGTTTGGTGATAAAGACAAAGAGAAGGACCGTGACCCTTCATCATCTACCAGCAGTCTTCCTCAGACTGCAGCAGAACCCAGTGAACAGCAGGACTGCAAGAACAAGGTACAGACCCATACAGCTGTCTTAAGACTTGTTGGAGTTTTCCCACGTGAAATGGAGTGACAATAAGGATTTGTAGTAATTAACTTGTTAGAATGCATAAAATTGATATATGCAATTGCTATCTGTGGTTTAGGTTTTACTTTTAATTTTATGAAGTAGCTTGTTACTCCTACACATAAGGTACATCAATGTACCTTAAATATATACCAAGGGACATAAATTACATTTATACATAAATATAATACCAAGGAACATAAATATATATAAATCACAAAATATTGCAATACATTGTAAAGAATATAGCAAAAAATAAAACCTTTTTCTTTCCCCAACTTTTAAGATCATACTCGTATGTCAGCAACAGATACAGGAGCTAAAGAGAGCCATTTCACATGCAGGGTTTGAATAAAATATTAACATGAATCGGTTTCAAAACCATCTGAACACTTAGTAATACTACAACTTTCTTCGGGAATATTTCAATAAAAACAAGTCACATTATAATAAAATACAACAGGACTTGCTTGGTTTTTATTACTATATTTGCTTTGGTGTTTAGTATTTAAGGATTTAAATAATTATTTTTAGTGTATTAGTCTGTAGAGCTCTTGAGTGACCAAGGTCAGGTTAGATACATTCATAAATGTTAGATCTTGTAAATAACAGGGAGGGCAAAAGACAGAGAGGTGATAAAGTAAAGGCTGAAAGAGATGTGGCAGATTTGACAGGCTTTGGATGGCTAGATGAAAGCAAGAGACAAAGGTAGAGAATTCAAGCCTCTGACATTTCTTTATTTTTTTTAAATATAGAAATATAGGGGATACGGTTTGGCTGTGATTATCGCAGTGCTGTCGCGTACTAACATTTCCTTTTTCCAAACAGACAAATCTTTCCTGGTCCTCTCTGTTCAGTCGATCTGTAGATTTGGTACAGTATATTTTACCTTAATTTCCAAGTCCAAATTCGTTAACTTGTAGATCTAAGCTACTGACATAGTAGATTAGAAATTTTTTCCCAATTAAACAGATTATACTAATTTGTGTTGGGCTTTAATAAGTGCATGTTCCTGTCCCCATTTCCCTTTGGTTCCTGCCTGAACTTGTTTGTGTTTGGTGAAAGCTGGTATTTCAACTGATCATGTGGATCAGGTCCAACCACTTTTATCAGGTCCCACCACCAAGAACATGTCTGTTTTCTTGTTCTTGCAATGTGCTGGCTTTTGTGTAATAGTTGTAGTGTTGAAGGACTCTTGTTGTACACTTTATCTTTACTGATTGGTCTTGCTAAACATTGCCTTCCGTGGACGGATTTGTATTTTTGCATAAAAGATGTTTACATTTATGGCATTTTCTTGACTTCTTATGCTGTAAATGTAGATGTGATCTTCCTGTTGTAGTTTCTTAGTTTTTAATTTAGGTTTGGTCTGCAATGTTTTGTGAGGCCAGCATTTTTTTGTCTGTATATTTACCCCTCTGCTACGCTACATCAGGCTTGCACTAAATAAGAAATGCCTGCTAAATGTGATTTAAATCATTAGTCTAGTCATTGTATACATCTGTTGTTTTTCCCCCTTACTGTTTCAGAGCACATCAGTGCTAGATGATTCAAAACCGGCCAGTCCAAGTTCAGTGTTATCAGGGCTAGCTCACACTTTAACCTTCTCTTCTAGTGAGGTGAGTTGGCGTACTGTGACCCCCTCTGCCTCACCCAAAACTAAAGGCTGTCTATGGTTGTTGTCGCACAAAATTTACTATCAAACTCAACAGTTATCTTTAGTGGGAAAGTTGCTTAGCATAATAACTACTTTTTAAGTTTGTTGAAAATTTAGAATTTGTGATCTTAAAGGCTGGATCAACATTTCTGGTGTTTAAATGAGCGGATGTCTTGAGACTTCAAAATGTTAAAAGCTCTTGTTTTTTTTTACGTTGCTTGTGGCTACAAATATTTTTTGAGGATGGGTCTGATTTTAATTTAAATTGCTATAGTGTTCATTTAGTTTGTGATCATAAATTGTCTATTTTTTTGCTTTTGTATTGTAATGACCTATAGGAGTTTTTCTCCTAATGAACACCACCTGAATCTTTTTTTTTTTTCTCTTCCTCTCATGAGTGTTGACATTTTTGTGAGCACATGTTTGTTTATCGCAATAGATGCTGGATAATGAGCCTTGCACAGCAGGGAAGGACTACCAGTGGCAGACTCGTCCAGTCTCAGAGTGGACAACTCAACAGGTGTGTCACTGGCTGATGGGCATGAACATGGAGCAGTACACTGCAGAGTTTACTGTGCATGAAATAGATGGACTGCAGCTGATGAACTTGGACAGTGAGAGACTTAAAGTGAGTGAATACTTAAAATGTTTAAAATAAATATTCAATGCTGATAATATACGCACACATCTTTGACTGAGCTACATTAATTACATGTTAAATAAACCTCTTATGCTGCTGTTTTGTTTGTTTCGGACAAATCTGTTCAAATGAACATAAGTTGTCTTGTAGAAATAACTTGCTAGCAATATATTCATCTTTCATTCATCATCTTTAATCGCTTATTCCCTAGATCAGGGTCACGCGGGTCTGCTGGAGCCTATCCCAGTTTACATAGGGTAGAAGGGCAGGGGTAGACCCTGTACAGGTCACCAGTCCATCGCAGGGCCACAAATTTAGATGAATAGTTTGAGTATGGGTTTATAAAAATAAGATGGCCAAATTGTAAATGATAGTAATCTATAACTGGTAATCGGGTTTTGTAAATGTTTGTAAAATGTTGGCAAAGTTGTCACTTTTTACATATGGTTATTTACATTATTACGATGGAAATCATCTCGGATCTTCCTCTAAAAACACACAGATTTGCATATTTTACTTAATTGTTTGTCGAAAAGAAAATTCTAAAAAGTCTAAATACCTTATTTATGTATTGTATCTCTTTTTCTGGTCCTCAGGTGCTTGGAGTCTCAAGCCAAACAGACCGTGCCATGATTAAGAAGAAGCTAAAGGACATGAAAAAAACGCAGGAGAAACTGGAAAAACAGCGCGAGAAAGCTCGACGAAGCGGCAGACTCCAAGGCAACAATGACTCTGTTTGCTGAGGCCAAATGTCTTTTCCCGCTCCCTTTTCCAGTTTACTTTCTCTGAAGCACTGATGCATCCTGGTTTGTGTGACACAGGCAGCTGATGACTCTTTGCTGTTCACTTTCACTGCAGTCAATACAGCATTGTTACATCAACCCAGCTTTAACTGGTAGGAACTAATCTGCAGAACTCTCTTGCAGGATTCGAATGCTTAAGACTGTTCATGGTTACATTTTCATTCAGCCTTATGCCTTAAACCTTAAAATGCTGCATATACAACTACTGTCAAATGTTAAGACACTTTCCTATAATCAAAACTTGTGTTCATCTACATCTGGGTCACTTTTCTTATACGTTTTATGGACCAAATTGATTTATTTTATGTGGACAACAAAAAAAATGTTTCTTGACTTTTTATAGAGAGAACATGGTTTTTTTTAACCTAAAAATGCCACTTGTTTTGGATTGAAATATTTTTTAAACTTTTTACTAGTTTTTAAAGTTTTACTAGTTTCCTGTCCCGCTTTGTACAGTTCCTAAGTAAAAGCACTATATCTTGTCTTTTAAATGGCAGATGGTGACGTGGTTTCAATGTACAAATGAAATCTTTTATACATGTTTATTAACTTTGGGGGCATTGATCAAATTTCTCGTTAACTGTTTGTGTTCTACCAAGTAGAATAACTCGTTCTGGCCATTTATAAACAGCAAAAAGTGAAATTATTTGTATTGCTACAGTTTTGGTTATGTTGTTTATGCTAAAAAAAAAGAAACCCTTAATTGACCTCTTAAATTTTCTTAAAGATTAGCTCTGATTAATTATGGAAGCAGGGTCTGGGGTCCAGCTTGGACTTTAAATGAAACAAGAAAAATTATTCAGTTCCATTTTTTTATTAGCATTTTCTGTCTTAATCTAATCTTTTCCTATTCCACCTATATAATCCTGTACAATTAATCATGCCCCAGAAGCATTGCTGTGTAAATGAATATTCATTTTTTTGTCAGACCATGAGGAAAGCATAAGGAGTAGCTATTTCTCTGGCACAAACTGCACCAATAAATTTATTTTCACGTTGTTTCTTTTCTCTCTTCAGGGTTAGTACGGTTACACAGAGTAATTTTCTATTACCATTAGAACACCAATCACCACTACACCATGTAGGATATAACTACCATTTTGTAACAATTAAAAATGTACTATTAAGTTGTTTTATAGGCTGTAAATTTTTAACAAAAGCAGATACACAATACTCAAAAGCAGTCTAATACAGGGTCTCCCATTGAAATTCATAATACTAGAATACTTTTTTTACTTTAAAGTAACAATACAAACACTATTCGATTGTACATTTCAATTATCATTTCAGCAGACATTCTGTTGTGGCAGGACCTCCTACAGGGTGCGGAAGGTGCTCATGTCTTTGGGTTCTTTGCTAGGTACGCACCAGTCATCTGCTTCGTGGTTGGCTTTGTAATGTTTCCATGCTGATTTGTTATAAACTGGTAGTCTTTCAATGGATTCTGTAGAAAGTGCCTTTTAAAAGAAGAGTATGACTTAATCCCACTGACTGAATATTCTTATTAAAAACATGCACTATAAACCTCAGTGTTTACTTCTACTCCTTACTCTGATATATATAAGAGCATCTGAGCCACGGCCCTCCATCGAGTAGAGCTGCAGTTCCCCCTGAAAGTACCTGGCATACAGTCTGGAAATGGGCAAACCATAGCCATAACCAGCCTAAGGGCAGATTTGTGTGGTTTAAATGCAATGTAAGACGTATGTTACGTAAAGCTAAAATCAATCAACAGGACAATGACAAACTGACCAGAGGTGCAGCACGAGATGTGTCCGTTTGAGGTCTGGGAGCAGTGGAGTAGGTGTATGTGAACAACCTGTCAATCTTCCTTAGGGGTACCCCACCCCCAAGATCACTGACCTACAAAAGTGAAGTGGTAGTTTATCGGTTAAGGTGTTGGACTGCTAATTGGAGAATTGAGGTTATATTCCCAGCACCAAGCAAGGCTGTTAACCTCAAACCTTCAGTTAAATGAATGCAAGTTTCTAGAGTCTGCCAAATGCCATAAATGGAAATTTCTATATTTCTATTAACAGTCACTATAAATTCTGCCCAAATTCTACAAACATGTCATAAAAGATTGGGGGGAATTATGAACAAGAGAATTTGTTAAAATTGTTAATTGTCATTGTCAAAATTGATCATTTATAAACTGGCCAAAATATGTAGACAGCTGAATGGATAAAAAAGGGCATTAAGGGATAGTGACTTTATTTTGATTTTGAAGTAAATAGTTCCGTAAGGCATGATACATTAGAATAGATATAAATAGTTATAATACTATTAGAATAGAATAAAAATAATTGAGAGTAAGAGAAAATGACTTTGGGTCAGTGTGTGATGCTCTTGTGTGTATACCTTTACAGTTAGATCTTCCCCACCCAGTACAATCTTAACTTGAACTGGAGGATACTCCAGACTATCACCGTACAGCTCCATAGTGGCGCGCATGGCATTCTGGAGGAGTCGCAGGGCATATTATTAGAACCATTGAACTGGCATGGAGCAATAATATGCTGACCTTCAAGAAAGAAATCCGCCTAGGCTACAGTTATGGCCCTGTGTTTATTTTAGCTTGACTTGCTAAGTTTAACATGAAGAAGCATGTAATTGTAAATATTACCTTAAATAGTTCAAACACCATGTGATATAAATGAGATGGCACATAAACCACATTTATGGGCTTGCTGGGTTCTTTGCCTGGACAGAAAATTTTAGAAATAAACTATTCAAGTCAAAGTCTTGTTTCGAGGGAAACAAAATGATTTCTGCCTCACCATTGAATTCTTCTAGTATTAAATCTGGGGAGTTCATGTAGTATCGGTCGCATAAGTCTCGAGCGTTTTCATAAGCGTCTGGAGAAAAATAATCATTTGTGTTAATTGTAGAGATGATCTTCAACATGCAATTGACTTATTCCATTGTTACACTTTTATATCCTCCTACCTTCGATCACATCTTTAACGCGACAGAAGGGATCGATACTGCCTATTTGTTTAGGATGAGCTGGATTGACCGGCACCTTCCCTCCAAACAGCAGCACTAAAATTTCCACAAACCAGCAAAAAAATATAAGAGACATATTATGACAGCAATACTGACAGACAACCAGGATGTTTCTTACTGTGCTGGTTGAGGAGCATCCTAATGGAAATTCTGCTCATGTAAAAGCGGTCCAGAAAGTACTGCATGTTCTGGCTGGTTATAAGGTCAGTACCATATGCCTCCTTGTACTCAACCACACCCTGTGCCATAGTGGGCACTACATCATTATGCCTGCTAAGGATTTTAATCACTGCATCTGTGAAACTAGAAGCATAACCCAACATTCAGACATATTAAGATGGCGTTGGACACACAAATCTAAACACTTACTCTGAAAGGATTTTTCCATCATTTGCGTTTTTCTCCTTGAACTCTAGTATATCCAGGAGACTCTGAATGTACCTGCCAACATAAAACACAAATGATGCACGTGAGAGAGAAAAACAACAACAACAAAAAAAAGAATACATGGCTGTGTCCCTCCTGGGACAGTAAACTCATTTATTTATTTACTCACTTAATTTATCTTCTAACATGCTTATTCCCTAACACTGAGCCACAGTCCCTCGCAGGGCCACATAGACAGACAATTACATACACTCATTCCTATAGGCAATTTAGAAATACTTTGGTCTTTACATAGTTGAATGTGCTGACAACAAAATCACACAAAAATGCCAACATAAATCACAAATGACATAAGATATTATCCTCAGACCCCTTGTAAGATCATATGCAGGCGTTGTTGCCCCTCGGTTCCTCCTAACACAAGAAATTCCTAAAACGTGGCTGGAGTGTGTCAGAAGTTCCTGCAAGACGAAGACATTGATACTATGGACTGGCCTGCCTGTTCCCCAGACCTGAGCACATCTTGGACATCTTGTCTTGCTCCATTCACCAACACCACATTGAACCACAGATGCTTCAGTCCAGGTCTGAATATGGATCCATCAGGCGACCATTCCCCACCTCATCAGGAGCATGCCCAGGTGTTGTAGAAATGTCATACAGGCACATGGAGGCCACACACACTACTAGGCATCATTTTGACTTGTTTTAAGGACATTACATCAGAGTTGGGTCAGCCTGTAGTGTGCTTTTCTTTTTTTAATCTTAAGTGTGAAATCTAGACCTCCATGGGTTAATAAATGATTATTCATTAAGATCTAGAATGTTAGTGTTCCTTTTATTTATTTATTTTGGAGCAGTTTATATCCACT
This sequence comes from Sisor rabdophorus, assembly GCA_026260075.1. Classification (NCBI taxonomy): domain Eukaryota; kingdom Metazoa; phylum Chordata; class Actinopteri; order Siluriformes; family Sisoridae; genus Sisor; species Sisor rabdophorus. The sequence goes on along the minus strand of JAOTQW010000038.1, from coordinate 6,612,994 downwards.
CACCAGCTTTGCACCAGACGCACTGATGGGGTTCGGAGTAAGTTATCAGGCAGCAGGTTGATCTCCTTCATGATGTTCGCCAGCCGCACTGGAAGCTCCTCTCTCAGGAACATGAATGCGGTTTTCTCACACGCATTTTCCGACCCTGAAATGAAAAAAAAAAATCATATTCGTCATATTATCTGTTTAGCAAGACAGCGGTTTTAAAGAATCTTACCAAAGTCTATGAACTGCTTCATGGACAGGGGTGAAGGCGAAAACCTGGAGTAATGATCAACAAGCTTTCCGATTGATGCGTTGCTCATTAAAGCCCTCAAAATCCTCATGGTGTCAGTTGTGGGTTTCCAAACTACGATTTAAACGCAGTTAGCACGTTTACTTGGAGTTAATCTGTAAATTATTCAATCGATTTCAACAGTATAGTCTGTAAATCAATCCATAAACTGACCCCCTGGAGATCTTAAGTGCGTTCTCTACCACATTTTCCTCTATTACCCAAATAATCCTAAAATATTCAATCCGCCATTTAACCTGAAATATTAAATCATCCGCAGCAACGTAGAAAACTGTTCATGATGCTGCAAAGTCAACATAGAAATACAGCTTCAATACGGTCCTGCGGTGGAAAAAGTGCTACAGTACATACTAACGCACTAGGCAGTATGAATCAACCGCCATCATCTCCAGGATTATTTTTGCTTACTGTTTAGTACGCTAGTATGTGTCTGAATGCAACGTGGGTCCTGCATCATTCCACGGGAAGACCGATGAAATGCCTGAAACAAACAAACAAACAACCACAGGCGAAAAATAAAAACTCACGGATGTTAAGTTAAAATAATAATAAAAATAAGTAATAAGCATAGTTAAACAGTTGACAAATTACAGAATTTTATGATTAATTTTAAAATACACTGGTGCAATGCATAAGCCATTGATCAATTTGTTCACTTTTTATTACTTAAGTAAGCAAATAATTTAATTATCACGCAATAAAACGTATCTTTGCAGTTAGATGTTATTTCCAGTAATATTATTTTTTATAAGGGGGAGAGGGTTATTTCACTTTTTTCGCCAGTAAAAAAAACTAAGCGAGATTTGAATAAAGAAAACATATCGACGAATAAAACCGCGTCTGTCAAAAAGTTTTTAAAGTCACCAGCAGGGGGAGCTACATAAATACAAATACGTGTGGGGGGGGGGGGGGTGCGGCTTGAAATATAAGCTTACGGTTTATCTGTTTTTACATGAGCCTTAATTGAAAATCGTCAGTGGAAAAATTATTTGAAAATGTTTCTTGAGATATCGTAAAAACTATTAAAGTAAAATTAACAAAATAAAGACAAATATCTATTTTTAAAATATTATTTATTGCATAGCTAAACAAGAATGTAATGTAATATTTTAAAAAAACTTAAGTTGCAACGCATTTCTGTAGCACGGGTTGAACCTTCTCGGTCCTCGTTATTCACCATTGCTCTTCTAATACCCGGAAGTTCTTTGTACGTTCCAACAATAACAACGGTTTTTGCGGATAAATTACAGACGCTCAGCTAACCGGTCAGTTTCTGTCTGTTATTAAACTTCACAGTGAAAAGGGTCTTGACACCGTTGATGTTTGTTAATTTTAGCTTCTTTGTTTATTGTAACTGTTTGGGTATTTTTGGTGCATCATCCATGATGAATGACAGATTTGTTAGCTAACGTTAGCTAACCAATCATGGACGTTGGCAGTGTTGAGATTAAAAGCGAAGTGATCTGTTGGATTTTTAAAATAGTTATATATGTCTTTAATTGGATTTATAGTTTTCCATCACCCTCGCAAACAATTTATTGAATTGCGTTGCGGGTTTTTTTTTAAATCGTGTTCCTGATGTTATACCGCCTCTAGTGGTTACTTGGCTTTGCTAACCTGGTTCCGCCCAAAATAACGACAACGATGGACAAATTAGCTGTGATCTTTAATATACACTTTATTCGGAGGTTACAGATCTACAGAAAGACTGTTCTTGTTTACTTTTTTCCTTTTTTTTCAAAATTTACACCAAAAACGATATTTAGCTTAGCTTAGCTTTATGACTGCGGGTGGGGCACATGGACACTGTGTCCTGGGTTTAAGCTATTAATTGTTTATTTTTTATTTCTGGTAATTATTTATTATAGTTCTTATTGCGCTACTAACTTTTTAATTATACCCGTTATGTTTTTAAATAAATAATTATTTATTTTAAATGTAAAATAACAATAGGGGAGTATATTGTGTGTGTGTGTGTGTATATATATATATATATATATATATATATATAATTAAAGCATAAAATATCAAAGCCATTGGCCAAATATTTGTAATACATTAGTTATTATTATTATCATTGTTGTTGTTATTGGTACACACCTATCCCACACTGTTACTGCTATTAGAGCAGGAATCCATAGAAATCATTCTAATTTTGTACCCAGGGTTTCCCCCCCAGATTAAAAGTAATTACATACTAGTATTATTGCTTGCAACACTAGAAGTGATACATTTGTAAACACATAAAAATAAAGTCCTCTGGTTGTTGGAAACAAATGTTTTATTTTTTAAATAAAATAAATCCTGAAACAATTGTTTTATTCATCTGTATCTAAACTTCTAACAAAGTCCCCGAGGGACAGTGTTGTCTTTATATTCTCTTGCTGGAAAATCACGAGTTGCAGTATGATTCGAAGAGCATGAAAAACCATGCTGATATGCAAGTCTCATTCTGTACATAAGAGTCATTAATAGTGCAAAATGAAAATTCTACCTAGGAAAATGTTTTATGGTTACAAAATTAATTATCCTCCTCTTGTTCTCAACCAGAGAAGAAAAAGAATGTGGTTGTTTGTCCTGTGTTGTACATTTCAAATTACTGACCACGTTTAAACACTTCTATGGATAATAACTATTCGGTTTCTATTTATTCTATTTATTGATTTTTTTTGTACCCTAAAATTAGGAAGACTGCAAGACATCTGCTCTGACAGGTTTCAATTCCTGCTTTAAAAAATATTGTATTGCATAAAATTGTCATTTAGCCAAGTGGAAGGGGTGGCCTAGTGGTTAAGGTGTTGGACCAGAAAGACCGGGGTTTGATTCCCAGCACCACCAAGCCACCACTGTGGGC
>JAOTQW010000038.1:6530052-6542491 GCA_026260075.1 Sisor rabdophorus | reverse complement strand
TGTCATTTAAGGTTATCATACCCTTTACCTTATTGTAGCCTTTGGCAGGATAGCAAGGCTGTTATTCATATATCTATCAAATGTTATTGATTGGTGACTGATTGGTGACTGATTGGCAGCAGTCTGGTCACATAAATGGTAGCCTTAGAATCCCATTTTTATCCAAATCTTTTAAATAAGCTTAAACAACATATTTAGGTGATAGTCTGTTGGAGCCTATCACACTCTGGACAGGTCGCCAGTCCATCACACGGCCACACACACACACGTATATATCACAACCGATTACTTAAGAAGTCTTTTAGATTAGCAAAACAAATGTGTTGCAAATCTGTGTGATGCTATTCTATTTCAGCATTAAAGCAATGCTAGTTCTACTGTTTACTACTCTATGCCTCGTTGTCTATTCATGGAGGGCATCACTGTAATTCCCAGTGGATTGTATATATTATCATAAATTATAATATATGGAAAATATTTTATAGCTGGTGCTTACAAAATGTATAATTTTTGAAACTGTCAAACCAATATTTATGACCTTCTTTTATCAAATCAATCAATAAAACTAAACTAATATTGTTAGGAATTTATGCATAGCAGTTTAAAAGATAAAGGATTTAAAGATTTGAAACACAGTCAGGATATTAAAATGTATACGTTTTTCCACAATTTTTGATGCATATAAGATTTTCAATTTGTTTTCGAGAAGTCGTCATTTATGTGCATTTTTTAGTATTTTAATGATTGAATGCTTGGCAATAAAAAGAACAGAAACTTCTTTTGGTTTAAAACATACCAGGTTAAACACAAAAGATAAAAAAAACTATAAAATTTTATTTCATATCCTATTTTACATTTTATTTTCTGAACAAAATGAGCTATACAAGCTGGTAAAAAATACAAGCTGAAAGACAATAATATAATTTTATATTTTAAGGTTCATTATGTAAAAAATTAGCGATTGAAAACAGTTTACAAAAAACATTAACTAAAAAAATCATTTGTTCAGAGGCATTAGGCATAGCATCTTCCTGTTGACTTGGCCAGATGTGTTTATTATATTTATTGAAGTCCATGCATTTTACTTTGATCTTAATACCCATCGAAACATAATGCCCGGATATTCCTCCTAAACGCAGTTCACCACACAATAGTGACATATATGTGGCGTGATCTTGTTTAGGTCTGAAAGATGATGAAGCCTTGATGATCATGCTTTTTAAGGTCAGAACATTGAGAATTTCTTATGTATGCTTGAATTTACATGTGGATTAGGAGGTTGTGGTACTAAATTGTACTGATTTTTGGACTGATAGTAAATTACCTGGTGCTTTTAGTACCTGAGACAAGACAAAAATAAGCTTAAGGTTGTTGGCCTGTCTGCTATTATTCTTAATATTTTTACAGATATTTTATTTTCACAGGTATTTTTTTACAATCCTAACATTCTCTCTAAAGCCTCTGTATTTTCTTGCTGCACTTGATTGCTTTGTAAAAATATTCATTTTGATTGTCATTCTTTTAAGCCATAGTAAATTACAATAGCGTCCTACTAATTGTTGCTATAGTAATAATGTATCTGAAACAGATTAGTTTTTGGCACAAACATTAAACAATTTAAAAGAGAGGTGGACTTGTATGTATAAAAATTTATTTATGCATCATATTTATACAAAGAGAAGGTAAAGCAGTGTCTGCTTTTTATTATGGCTCAGGATCACAGTCTTGATGGTAGCCAATCATATTCACATAAAGTTGTCTTTATGTCACTGGAAGTCACCAACTTTCTTAAAAATAAAGGATTTTATGTTGCTGTGTTTTGGTTTATTTGTAAACATAGCATAAGCCTAGTGATGGTAATAGTTGTACTGTCAATCAAATAATTATGGGATCAGTTCGCATCACCAAGCTACCACTGCCCTGGGTACCTTTAAACATTACCAGCTCAGTTGGAATTTAAAAATTACATGAATTTAAACCATTTTATCACATAAACATAAAAATACATAAACCTCTAGTGCCTGATACATATCAAACGAGATAAGTGTGTTAAATACATTTTGCATAGACTGTTTGTTTAGATTTTTTTAAAATTAATAAATAATATATTTACAGGGTCTACAAAAGCACTCGTTGGGGTAATTACGTCAAAACCGCAATAGCCAATCAGGTTTAACAGCGAAAGCACGTGAGTAAACAGGAAGTACCTTTGCATTTCGCGGGTTATGCGATAAAGGGGCGCATGGAAATGGCGGGTAAGAACGTGTTTGTGTATTTTTTTTAGTTATACAAAAAAATTATATGCTCTCTAAGCAAATTTATACTGCGTTGTCGATATTGGTGTAACTAAACGTAGTCGTTGGCGGGTTTTCTGGCTAGCATAGTTAACAGTTGTTACTGAGCAAACTAGTCAGCTACTTGACAGCCAGCAATGCTAGCAAATGACTAACTAGGCTAACCAGTGGCGAACCTGCTTTTTTGCGAAATCCTAGCGCTATAAGCCGGGAGAAAACCCGTATTTAACAGGTTCTTAAAGAGGTTTTGATTTTACTAGGGTGCTATTGGCTATTAGTTAGCATTAGAACAGATGTATCATTATGAATATGTAGTTGCTCTTGTTTTAAACGAGCCTCGAAAGTATAGTGCGGCGTCCTTTAGTTTGGGATCAGGATTAGAGGAATAGTATTTGGCACTAAATCTGTTTTTAGTAATCCATTTTGTTATCATTTTAATTAATGTTTTCATAAGTAAATTGCTGTAAATAAAAAGTAGAGCAAAAAACATTGACGGCACGGTTTTAAACTATAGATAGTTCTTTTGGGCTCGGGACTAAAAAAATATATACAATATATATAAATGTTAAATGAAATTCTGCACCAAGTAAGTATGAATCTATAAATATAAAAGGTATAAAAAAAATTTTGACCGTTGACCTTTTAATGTAAGTTTCTGTGCCAGTGATGATTGAGGATCATATTTATGATTGTGGTGTTCATACACAGTTATGTCTTGATTGGCATTTCTGTGGGTTTTTAGACACTTAAACACAGGGTGGATCGTTTGGTTAAAAAAAAAATTGGGTTCTTGAAGTTGTAAAGCTTGTCACATTTTGATGGCACTTATGAACCTCGTGCAGGGGTGAACAAACTTTGCATGACATCGTCCCTCCAGGACCAAGTTTGCCACCCCATTGTCTTAAGGAGTCTAAATTAATTTAGTGGATGGCGTAGGACCACACATCCATCCAATCAATATGTTTGTTCTGAAAATTATCATAGGCTTTTCTACATGTTGTCAACGTACTTATTGGTTAAGCTTCTGTACACGCTGTTTAAGCAGAGAGAACACACGATCAGCATGAGTTGCCAGATTAGGTCATTGTGTGGTTTTTAAAAATAAATTGCACAAAAATCGGCTTGAGCACATGTACAGAATTTGGGATCAGTTTGGTGTTTTTGAAACATGTACATTTATAGGCTAATTATAACACCACCACCCAAGTGTAAAAGATGACACCAGCAATAGAATGGTATTACCATTCTTTCATGTTTATGAAATTGGAAAGTTTTAACGCTATCTGGCGACGCTGGATTCGACTACAGGAGTCAAGGAGGCTGCAAAAAGATGGAGACATAGTATGTTTATTGTAGTGTGTTTTGATAGAAACATGTCTCATGAAGGTGAAGTTTTCTGTTGTATTGTAATGTTCGTTCATTTATTCATCTATTCATCTTTTATCTCCGCTTATTCCCTAATTTGGTGTTTTGGGAGTCCTCTGGCATCTATCCCATATCTCTGAAAGGGTAAAAGGCAAGAGGGATACACCCTGGAAAGGTCACCAGTCCATTTCAAGGCCTCATACACACACACTCATTCCTATGGACAATTTAGAATCACCAACCAACCTAAACTGGAGTACCTGTAGTAAACCCACACAAGCAAGAACATGTAAACTCAACACAGAAAGGCCCTGCCCTTCCCTGCCCAGGAATTAAACCTGTGACCTTCTTGCTGTAAGGCAACAGTGCTAACATAATCACTCTACCCTGTATTGTAATGTTGTTTCTGGTGCGTCTGTGTGCGTTCAAGCGTTTATGAGGCTTGGGTTTGGACCGCAAGGGTAGGACTAAAACTTTTGCTACAGGCTACAGTTAAATTTTCCAAAATGTCCACTACATCTTTAAAGATGAAATTATTGCACGTCTGGAAAAAAAAATCACTGTAAGGTGACCAAAATCTCCAAAAATCTTCCTTTCCCCATTGGTGGTAAGTGAATATTTAGCATGCTGCCAAAGTTTTGACTAGAACCGTAAAATCTAAACCTAATGCTGGCTGCCAGTATTATTTTAAAGTAGTGTTACTCGTTTAAAAATCACACACTGGCCTAGAGCCTAAATACATTGCCGATATGCTCACTGAACGTAAGCCAAACAGGCCACTCAGATCATTAGCATCAATTCAGTTAAACATACCAATGATTCACTCGAAACAAAAGGGGTCTGCATTTAGCTGTTATCCCACCTGCAGTTGGAATGAGCTAGAATAGGTCAGATGTAATAAATTATCTAAAGCAAAATAATAATTTCCTCTAGGTACTCCGGTTTTCTCCCACAGTCAAAAAAAAATGTGCATTAGATTAATTGGTGATTCTAATTTGCCCATAGGAGTGAGTGTAAATGCGTGTGGTTGTGTGTGTGGCGCGCCGCGATGGACTGGTGACCTGTCCAGGGTGTACCCCTGCCTCTCGCTCTTTGTGTGCTGGGATAGGCTCCAGCAGACCCCCGTGACCCTGTGGGTATAGAAGGTGAATGAATAAATGATTGTTTATTTATTTTCACAGTGCCTTGAATTAAGTCTTGTATGTGTTTTATAAACATTTATTAACAAAAAACAAAACTACAGAAAGTTTCCTGCAAGTTGCAGCCTTCATTTCATACTACTATTTTATATTTAAAAAAGGAATCACATGGATTTAACTTAGCAAATAAGTAAAAGCCTCCCATTGAATAATTACTGTATGGATGAACGTCCAGCTGACAAGTTATTTAATCATAACTGATGCAGTGAGTAATTTCTCATTTTTTAAATAACTTAAATGTTTATGCTTGTGCAAAATATGCTAATTTGTTTCAGAAAGCTCAAATTATTGGCACACATCAAGCAAAGAAAAAACATTGAAGGAGATGGCTGAAACTACTACTTTCATTGATAAAGAACTGTCCAATGAATTATTAGAAATTGGAAGGATAGTGGGAAACCATTTTTTTTAAGGAAAAATGTGGTTAGAAAAAAATCAAGACTATGTTTTTAATAGTGAAAATAACAGCATTTTCAGACACACAATATAAAGGTAATTCAATGGGTTGGGACAAAACAGCTGTGTAGTCTAAAAGAAACACTTATCAGTAAGGCTGATCTGAAAAAATAAGGCTTCAATTTGCTAGGCAGCAGAAGATTGGATCCTGGACCAATAGAAGATATTCATGTGGTGCGATGAGCCCAGATTTATCCTGTTCCAGAGGCACATCAGGGTAAGAGGAGAGGTGATTGAAGTAATGCACCCATCATGCCTAGTACCTACAGTACAAGTCTGTGTGGGAAGTGCTATGGTCTATGGTTGCTGCAGTTGATTATTTGGTTCAGCAGCATTTTGTGCCCAAAGAAAAAGGTCAGCCGATTACCTATTAATAAAGGATTACCTATTGATAAATATTTTTCCTCCCTGATAGTACTGGCATATTCTAAAATGACTACCAGAATTCATCCGGCTTAAATTGTGTACGAGTGTTTTAGGGAGCCAGTGACATAATTTTCACCAGAGTTTAGATCTACTACTACTATCATGAAAATGTAATCTTGACAAAAAATAGAGGAATAAATGCCATGATGATGCAAGAGCGCATCAAAGCGATCCCACAGAGGGTGTGTGCTGTAATCAAAGCCAACAGCGGTCCAATGAGATGCGTGTGATTTTATTTATTTGAGGGTGGGGGAAGGTGTGGTTGTGGGGGTGTTTGTGTGGGTGTTGGGTAAGGGTTGGTGACTGCATGAAACTTACAGAATGGTGTATGCTTGCTTTTCAGTATTTTCTACTTCTCTGCTAGCCTTGCTTAACTGACAGACATGCCCGGGTCATGGAAATTCGACTGCTCTGTGTAGTACAAAAAAGTATTTAGTCAGCTGCTAATTGTGCAAGTTCTCCCACTTAAAAGGTTGAGAGATGCCTGTAATTTTCATCATAGGTATACCTCAACTATGAAAGACAAAATGAGGGGGGGGGAAACAGAATCACTACATTTATTTGCAAATTATGTTGTATAATAAGTATTTGGTCACCTATAAATAAGCAAGATGTCTCTCACAGACCTGTAACTTCTGTAAGAGTCTCCTCTGTCCTCCACTCGTTACCTGTATTAATGACACCTGTTTAAACTCATTAACAGTATAAAAGACACCTGTCCACAACCTCAAACAGTCAGAGTCCAAACCCCACTATGGCCAAGACCAGAAAGCTATCAAAACACCAGAAACAAAATTGAAGACCTGCACCAGGCTGAGAAGACTGACTCTGCAATAGTTAAGCAGCTAGGTGTGTAGAAATCAACTGTGGGAGCAATTATTCAAAAATGGAAGACATAAAGGACCACTGATCTCTCTTGAACTGGGGCTCCACGCAAGACCGCCCCGAGTGGGGTCATCACATGTCATTGTAGGAATGGTGAGCAAAAATCCCAAAGCCACACAGGAAGACCAAGTGAACACACCGCCCGGGTAGCAAAGGAGTGGCTTTGTAAGAATCATTTTAAGGTCCTGGAGTGGTCTCCAGATCTAAACTCCATAGAAAATATCTTTGGAGGGAGTTGAGAGATCCCCCCCCCCCCCAAAACATCACTGCGCTAGAGGAGATCTACGTGGAGGAATGGGCCAAAATACCAACAACAGTGTATGAAAACCTTGTGAAGACTTACAGAAAACGTTTGACCTCTGTCATTGCCCACAAAGGGTATATAAGGGTATTAAGTATTTAGAGAAACTTTTGGTATTAACCAAATACTTAATTTCCACCATAATTTGCAAATCATTTCTTTCAAAATCAGACAATGTGGTTTTCTGTTTTTTTTTTTAAATTGATTTATTTTTTTTATTTTGTCTCTTATAGTTAACATATACCTTTGATTTAAAATAACAGACCTCTCTCTTTTGGGAGAACTTGCACAGTTGTTGGTTGACTAAATACTTTTTTGCCCCGCTGTATCTCCCTTAAATTCCTAACCTGGAATGGCTCCTTTATTAAATTTGTATGGGCTGGTCTCATTAAGTGGCTACTTTTAAGTTAGTCCTTAATCCTTAATTGCCATTTCTTTCAATAAAAATTGTGAATTACTTAAATTGACTTCTTGTCCTTCCTAAACTACCTATAACCTAAGTCAGTTTCCAGATCAGTTTTTCGGTGCTCTAGAATCTTCGATTCTTTCGGCAGTCAACACAGTTTTTAATGCAGTTATGTTGATTTGCCCTGACGTTAGTCACAGTAGCTATTCTAAGTGAGTTGATTTTTTACTTGTATTGCAAAAATGTTTAATGGTGTAGATAGCCATTTGTCGCCTCATTTGTGTAGAACTTAAAAAATTGTTGTCATTTGCAGTGATTTTGTTGGTAAATAAAACATTTGACTTTTATTTGATGTATGTTGAAACAAATGTGGCTTTGGCCGGGCGAGTGTTGTGGTGTTAATCGCTGTAATTGGAGTTAGAAATGTTACAAGCGTTAAAGATGGCTTTTAAGAGTTTCAACTGGTGTATGGAAACATTCTGTTGTTGCTTGACTTTTTTTGAAGAGAGCCTAGATCTAATTTGCATTCTGCTTATCTTTCAGATATGAATGCAATGGAGAAGAAACTAGCAGACTACAAATCTGACACCAATGAAGCCATCATCTTGAATTTAGGCAAATACAATTTTATATTCAAATAAAAATGTTGGGGTTTTTTTCAGTCTTAAACCCTTTTAGACTCATTCTTATTTTTGTATCGCAGAGTAAGGTAATTGTTTTTCTATATGAATAGAAAAGGTTGGCAATTTTTATAGCTTTTTCTTTAAAAGTACTTAAAGGTGCATTTATGGTCTAAAGACTTGAGGTTCATACCTTGCAAAATAAATTAAATGAGAAAGATGTTAATGGCAATTTTTGCCTTTATTTAGCAGAGAGGACAGCAAGAGGACTATTGATTTTTATTTTTATGATTTATTATTGATTTTCATTATTGATGTTTATAAGCATGTGATTAAATCGAAATAGTAATTGGGTTTTTTCACAGTGCGCTTCCCAGAGGACATAGAGGATGAAAGTACAATGTTCCACCCTGAGTATAGCCACCAGCTGTTTGGTGATGAGTAAGTTCCTGCAAAATATCTAGAAGTTCGATATAGTTTACTATGGTTTGAACTTCAAGTGCATTTGTCTGCAGATGATTGTGCTGTGTTTAAAGGCGGGCTGGATTCTGTGTTAAGGATACCTACTGACACAGTTCATCACTGTTTATCAAAGATGTTTGTCAGATTCAGTAAATAATCTGTCTTACAAAATCTTTCTGATTTTTACACTAGTGAGGTGGCATTTGGATACAAAGGTCTTCAGATTCAGCTTTATTACACTGCTGGTAATCTGAGCACACTGTTCAAACTGAAGTACAATTCCAAAGTCAATGAGAAGTTTGACTGTGTCCAGGTAGGTAATACAGCTCGTTTTAAAAAAAGATCTTGATATGTTACTATATTCATCCTATATTATACATCATATATTTAAAAGCATAATTTTTCCACAAGGAACTGAGTTTCGGGGCACTCTTAGCTTGAAATTAGTGGGAAATTATAGGTAGCTTTCGGTGTATTTTGCTTTTTTTTTGTATTGTATTAATCAAATAAATAGTTTAGTGGTTTAGTGGCTAGAACTGGGTTATGGGTTTGATTCCCAGGTAGGGGCCTTTCTGTGTGGAGTTGGTATTCTCCAAGTACTCTGGCTTTCTTCAAAAACATTAGGTAAATGAGTGTAAAGTACAGGTTTTTATCGCCATGAAAATTACATCGATGCTGGCATGGTGTAAAAAAAAAATAAATAAAAAAATTAATGTAAACGTAAATGTTTATTTATTTATAAAGCATATTCAAAAACAGCCAGTAGTGGACCCTCAATATAACGGTGATGCGGCCAGATTTGCAACTATTTTTAAAAAAACGAATTTTTTTTTTTTGGTCTTTTTATTAAAAACACTGATGTTTCGATCTATTATTCATTTAGTTGATTAAAGAAGCATATAATAGTAGTTAATAAAGATTTTTTTAAATGCTGCAATATAAAATGTATGCAAATATGTGCAACAGAAAATTGTATTTAGACAAAACGACTTGCACTAAATGACCGTCTGTTGAAGAGTTGCTTCACTGCCTCTGTGCTTCTCACTGCACTATAGGAGGGAGAAGTTCTGTCGTGGGAACTGCTCCACAAGGAAGCTACCGGAGAGTGGTGCTCAAATGCATCTGTTTAACATAATAATCCATAGTTCTAGACAGTATTTATAGAAATACCTTAAGCTTATTCTGGTTGCTTTTAACTGTATTTCAGAGCAACGTTTCTTTATTTCAAATTTTTTTTATGTGACTAGCAGTATATTCGATTAGTGACATGCTTCCAAGCACTTGCACACAACAGACTTTTTTCAGTCCTTGTTCCTGCAAAAATGTTATTTTTCTCTGTCCCCAAACAAGCCTGTAGGTTAGTTTTATTTTGTTTGTTTGTTTTAATACTGCTTCTACCTGCTGTGCTCTTATTTGTTTCATGTGTTTTTCTTTTTGTATAAAAATATCAAAGAACTGAGTTTAATTCAGACTGATGATCATGATATCTAGCACTAAGCGATCCAGCGATGTCATGCCTATATTCCATGCATGAGCCATGCAAGAGTTACTTTAGCTATAAATGCTACAGTAACTGTAAATCAATTTTAATTTATCAACATTGGACTGTTGATTGGCAGCTTAGTCTAGTTGCTTACATTTTCATTTGAGATCAAGTCATGTCCCCTTTTTTTTATCTGTGCAATGCATAGACAGAACTTTTCTAAAAACAAATCATTTTACTGTATAGTGTATAAACATGTATATGACAAATGAAATGTATTTTATTTACTCTTGTTAAAGTCATTCTGATATGTTGCTTAGATGCCATTTTGCATAATTTTATTTTGCAAGAACAGTTACTACTTACTATGGAAGAGAATCCTTTATCAGGTCACAACACATAGTGTAAACCATATAGTGCTGATTCTCTTCAGTAAACCTGTACATAGCTCTTCAACAAGAGTAAATTGTTGCTCACATCAAGGTACTTTATTCGCCTTTTTAGGTACAGAACAAGATGCTCTTTAATTAAAATGAAACCTTTTATGTAAGAATTAGATCCTACACTGGCATTTACCTTTGTTGCACTCTCAGCTAAAAAGATGATGTATTTCTGAATAGACAAAAACCTCTGAAGAAGCACAGTTAGTTAATATAGTGACCTAACAATGCACTCTTTTATAAAGAAGATTGTGCAATTTGTAAATGTTGTATAGAGGAGAGTAGGGACAATCTGACTTGTTTGTCCTTTGCCTTTTATGTGCATTCCCTGAAATGCAGTTGAGCAGTAACAATAGTGAAGTGTTTCTTAGACGCAGGTGCATTGCTTCCTGGCTGATATTAGCTGATGTCTGAAAGAGCAGGAATTAGCGCTGTGTTGCATTAGCCTTTTGTTGCGCATTTTGTCCTTGTCCTTCTTCATTTCCCTGTTTTGAATGTGGAGCAGCTAGAGGCCTGCTACAGAACTAATGCCTATCACGCGTCTAAATGGTGCCAAAGGCCCTGCTTAGCAACTTAATACAAAGTGTTCTCATGTCAATCCGCATGGAAATGGATACAATGCAAACATCGCAGCTGAAGCCACTGCGCATTCTGCTGAGTAAAAAAATCCCAAAGAGGGCAAAGGGGGGTCTTTTGTCTGCCCGGGAGCCACTGAATGGCAGGGGCAAACTCGTTTGATTGAGTTCACTCACCAGGCTTAGGGAAAGGAGCCTATTATAGATGCCTGTTTTTTTTTTGTTAAGGTTGAGATCAATTCATTAAATTTTATTGCCATGTGAGAAGTAGAGATGCATTATTGTGCATCATCAAATATTCATGGTTTAAGATAAGTAGTAAATGTATTCAATTAAGTGGTCTTTCAGAAATGGGTTGGAGAGAGGGGGGGCTGAAGGCCTACTCAGCTGACAGGACTAATTGCCTAATGGTTTTCTTTTTTGTTCGACAAAAATATGTATTCTTTCTTTTTTAGTTTCACGTGTGCTATGTCAATCAAGGCTGAAGTATAGCCTAATGACAGAACAATGGGGCTTTATTCTGTTGTGGCTCCAGTAGGGTTACAAGTAAAGCCACGGAGCCCCGGAAATAACATTTGTGCATCAATGCTTTAAGCTTTAATATAATCGATATATGTAGTATACATGCATATAAATATAATATATTTGTCTATTAATTATATTTAAATTTATTTATTAAAAAGAGAAATCTGTCTTTTTTAAAATTAACTTGGATATAATAACTGTAAAATATGGTATTTAAAATGTACATGACCTAATTCTTTTAAAATTGACCTTTCATTTGTCCCCAGCCTGATGATGTGGAAGGGAAGATCAGAGAGATTATTCCTCCAGGCTTTTGCTCCAACACAGATGACTTTATTTCTCTCCTGGAAAAAGAGGCTAACTTTAAACCATTTGGAAGTCTCTTACACACCTATAAAGTTCACAATGTTGAAGAGGGAGTTGATCTCACTTACCTGATACACAAGGTACTCACACATGCTATAATGTGCAATTATTTGTTCTATACAACTGTATAATAGGCCATTTCTATGATTCATTTGTGGTTATTATTTGTACAGAAATGTAGAATTTCCTTTCCCATTTTATTTTTTGTGTTACCTTTTAGGCAGATATCTCATGTCCAGGATTTAAAGAATACCATGAACGATTGCAGACATTTCTTATGTGGTTTATCGAGACAGCCAGCTTCATTGATGTCGATGATGATCATTGGGATTTTTTCCTTGTGTAAGTTAATAGCTTTTTGTTTTTCCATACTTAATTTACTGACTTGGGTAAACTGGGGGTACTCCAGGACTTGGCTTCAGTCACATGGGTTAGGAGTGTAATTTTTTTGCCCATAATGACACCTTTGCCACTGTCCTGTGTGTGAACTTTTGGTGACAACTTTAGAGAACACCTTTAACAAAAAAGTAAAAACAAGATAATTGTCATTAGTAATTTTTTTTCAATATTTTTTCAAAGTCGTGTGTGTGTGTGTGTGTGTGTGTGTGTGTGTGTGTGTGTGTACATTAATGCACG
>JAOTQW010000038.1:6468894-6479555 GCA_026260075.1 Sisor rabdophorus | reverse complement strand
TTTTTTGTTTTTTGTTTTTTGTTTTTTTTTGCGTAACTGTGATTTCTGTGTTCCCCTGCCCAAACAAATCTACTAATAAGTAGAAAATGAACCAGGTTTGATTTAGATTTTATACTTTATACTGCATATTGTAAAAGTAGCTAAAACATGACTAGCTGCATCATCACATCACATTACATCCATAACATGTGTGTATTGGTAATATCCTCTATGTCTGAATATTTCTCCAGATGGCAGGACATTGTTGTGGGAGCGCCTCAGTTCTTTCAGAGAGATGGTGAGGTGGGAGGAGCAGTGTATGTCTACATCAACAAGGCCGGAAAGTGGAGCGCTATTGTTCCCATTCGCCTCAATGGAACTAAAGACTCAATGTTTGGATTGGCAGTGGAGAATATTGGAGACATTAATCTGGATTTTTATGAAGGTGGGAGAATCTGGTGCTCATGGGAGAATCTGATTCTCATGGATATTTTTGTGGAGAATAAGTTGAAAATTATTTTTTTCAAATCCCAAAAATGTGTTTGAAAATTTGCATGTGTTAAATTATAATTTTATTTGTAATTCATACCGATTATTGGTTATTTTCAATAACTATTGTTTTAAATTATTTCACTTATTTCACATAATTTAACAGATATAGCAGTTGGCGCCCCTTATGCAGATGGAGGCTCTGGTAGAGTGTACATCTATCATGGATCATCTTATGGCATCAACATCAAACCAGCTCAGGTCAAAAGTTATTTCTTTTTTCTTCTAGAGCTATTTCTATTTCCCTCTAAATATCTGTAGTTTAATTCAACTGCCTCTCTCTATTCTAATTTGTGTAGACTTCCATAATAGATATCATCTGTAGGATCAAAACATCATTATAAAAAGATGGACTGTCGTTCTTCCAAATTTTTGTTGTTTTTTGAATAATAAGCATAGCTAATTGTACAGTAAACATTACAACACACTTACCCAACACAGATTCTGGAAGGTAAACATCATGGTGTAAACATGTTTGGTTATTCATTGGCTGGAAAAATGGACTTGGATTACAACTTCTACCCAGATCTTGCTGTTGGATCTTTGTCAGATGCTGTATTTGTGTACAGGTACCATTATCATTGTTGTTTTTGGACAAATAATAATTTATTGGCTTTTTCTTACTGCCATGATTGAAATGAAAACAAATGAAATTTAGGTCCAGACCTGTCATCACCATTAAGAAGGAAATCAAGGTGACACCCAAGGAAATTGACCTGACAAAGAAAACATGTGGAAATAGTATTTGGTAAGTTGCTTAACAGTTACTAAGTTGCTTAACAGTTACTAGGTTTTACAAGTATACCTGCTAAAAATTGCTACATTTTACTTTCTCCATAAGAATTAATTATGCATTCATTGATTTATTCATCATCCATACCCGATTTCCTTAATTTGAGGTCAAGGGTCTGTTGGAGCCTATCCGAGCTCTCTGAAGGGCGGAAGGCATGAGGGATTTACCCTAGGCAGGGCACCAGTCTATCACAGGGCCACACACACACTCACACTCGCTCCTATAGAAAATTAGAATCAACCTTAAAAACCGAATGTACATAGTTTTGGACTGTGGGAGGAAACCAGAATATCCGGAGTACACAAGCATAGGAAGATTATGCAAAATTCACAGTAAGGCCCATGCCAGGGCCTGTGTGGCAATAGTGCTAACCAGTAATCCACTGTGCTGCCTATTATGCTTTCATTTTTATGTAATTGTAATTTTTAATTTTGAATTATATATTATTTGTTATTTACAGTTTGAACATTGAAGTCTGCTTTGCCTATAAGGCAAATCCTGTTACCTACAGCCCCAAACTGAGTAAGTCACCTCTGCCAGTATATTAAATATTCTCTCTTCTTCACAGTTCATTAATACTTTCCAAATCCTTTAGTTGTATGTGTTAACTATTTTGTGCAGCAAGCTAATGCATCTGTTCCGTGTATGTCCATGCAGCTATTTCCTACATGCTCGAGACAGAATCACAACGTAGAAAGCAGGGTTTACACTCTAGAGTGTCCCTTCTGGATAAAAAGCCAACTGATCAAGACTTCCAGTATACTGGCACATTGGAACTGAGAGGGCAGAACAAGAAAAGTTGTCACAAAGTCAGACTACAATTGCAGGTACTTAATGCATTTCCTCTACAAATCCAGTAGACAGCTTAAACCATGGTTATGCGTGTTATGCTTTTTTAAACAGGAAGCATGTAAAATGGTAAATTTTCACTCAGACCCACACAAATAGTCAGCCAGAGAGAAAAGAAAAAAAAATAACAAAGTATATGATATATTACAGCCTAATCCAGTGCTGTTATCAAATTTTTGGTTTTTACCAACAACAGCAAACTCTAAAATCAACCAATGATTACAACTATCTTCAGGAAACTAAACACATCCGTCAGTAGAGTTATACATGTTTCATATGAGTTAAAAGATGTATTATGCATAATACATGTGAAAATTGTCTTTGTCAGGAGAACATTAAAGATAAACTGAGAGCAATCCCTGTCGAGGTATCCTGTGCCATTGAGAGTGTTAAAAAAGGAAAAAGTCCAAACTCCCTACCAGAGCTTGTGCCTGTGCAGGACACGAGTTTACCAATGAAGACCAGCACTGAAGTGAGTGTTTGAAGGAGATTAAATGAAGTGCAAAACTGACCTTTTTATATGAAACAAATAGTTACACCAACATATCCTACATAATAGACATGAAAAATATACTGTCGAAAAATAATTTAACTTTCTAAATTAGAAAGGAAGCGATGTTATTTTGTCAGTATACTATTATTATGAAATGTACATTTTTTTAAATTGAAGCAAAGATACATATAGATTGTCACAAAATAATGATTAGCATAACACAGTTTAAAGAGTGTATAATCATAAAATTCCCTCTATTTTCTGTCTTAGGTAAACTTCCTAAAAGAGGGCTGTGGATCTGATAACATATGCCAGAGTAACCTGGAGCTTGAATACAAATTCTGTTATAGAGAATCCAACCAAGACATATTCCCCCCATTACATATGTATGTATCATACTTCAAAACAAACCACATAACACACTCTACCTGTGAGTTACTGGATATTCAGGTGTGGGTTGTTTTTTTTCATATTTTGATTTGTGAAACAGGGAGAATGGTATTGCAGTGGTGTCTCTAAGTGACCAAAAGGACATTGCTCTGGAGGTAACAGTGAGAAACAGAAATGGAGATGATGCTCATGAAGCCAAACTACTGGGCTGGTTTGGTGATTCTCTGTCTTACTCAGGATTTAGATCTCAGAAAACTACTGTGAGTAGAAATGGGCTTTATTCAGTCAGACCCTTTGAGTTCGATATTCTTGTCTATAATATCTGTCTACAGATAGAACATTGAGATGAAATCAAAAAGATTAAACATTGAGACAATAACCTGAATTCTAACTTATGTTAGGACAAGCATGTGATCTGTGCAGCTAATCAGAATGGCTCCCAAATAGACTGTGAACTGGGGAATCCATTTAAAAGAGATTCTGAGGTAGGATTTTAGATTCTCTCTCTCTCTCTCTCTCTCTTTCACACTTACTTTCTTTTATTTATTTATTCATGTATGTATATATGTATTTTTATGGACAACATACTGTGCATGCTTAGGTCACTTTTTACGTCATCCTGAGCACTGCCAGAATATCCCTTCAAACGACTGAAGTTGAGGTTGATCTCCAATTAGAGACGTAATTTAACTTTTACAAAATAGATATTTTAAGTTTTACTTCGAATTTTAATTTACTGTTTATAAATAAACCATGTCATTTTTTTTACAGAACAAGTCTACAAGGCGGCTTGGAAAAAGTGAGGGCAAAAGCCAAAGTCATTATTGAACTTCTGCTTTCTGTGCAAGGGTAATATTTTTTATTTTTCATTCTCCCTTTTGGTTTATTATATAGTCACTTTTGTATAGTATACACTACTTTGAGCTTGACATCACAGTGAAAGTTTCCCTGTGTTATTTATTGAAGGTTTTTCAACATATCTAAATAAAAGTAGAATTTTATTCTTATTTTAAACACCTACTGGTCTCTACATCTGACTTGATAAATCTGGAAGCTATATTAAATGTTTAATCTAAAACAAGGCAAAGTTTGGGAAGAAATATAACTGTAATTGTCAAAAAATAACACAGTAAGAAAAGCAAAATAGTCATACAGAAAATGAAATCAAAACAGATTAGAATAAAGTAAACGATAATTAACCAAATCTGGATATGCTGGAATACTTTTTTCAGACATATGTTATATACATTAAATAAAATATTGTTTTCTGCACAATACCTACCATGTACCATATACATTTTTAGACTGTGAGAGGAAACTGGAGTACTCACCCACCTGCACAGACCCTTTGCTTTTCTTGCAACCGTGCTAACCACTATGCCACCGAGCTGCCCTACTTCTATATTAATATATCTATATCAATTTTTTATATTTTATCTTTAGTAGTGCCAGTACTTGCATTTGTATTTTTTTACTTATTTACATTAAATTACAAGTTGTAAATCTCCGCCTGGGATGATAAAGTATCTATTTATCTACCTGAAAAAAATGTTTACATTTTTTAATTTTAATTATATCTGATGTTTTAGTGTTGCCAAGCCCTCGCAGGTGTATTTTGGAGGAAATGTTAGAGGAGAGAGTGCCATAAAATCGGAGGAAGAAGTTGGCAGTTTAATTGAATACGAATTTCGGGTAAGAAATACTACAAATATTACTGAATCTCAAAAAAAGAAAAAGAAAAAAAAAGATCTTAGTAAAAATTGTCAAAAGCCATTTATACACATTTCAAAAGAAAACAATACACATCAAAAATTATTGTAAAAATGACAAAAATATTAAATGTTTGCACTGCAGGTAATAAATTTAGGCAAGCCATTGAAATCGTACGGCACAGCCTTTATCAATATACAGTGGCCGAAAGAAAGTGCTGTGGGGAAATGGCTTCTGTACCTGGTAAAGGTCACCTCGAAAGGGCTGGAGCAGATCACCTGCTTACCAGAGAATGAAATCAACCCAAACGGCCTAAGTGAAGTACGTATGATAGATATATAACTATATAACTATATATAGTTATATATAAATATATATGTGTGTGTGTGTGTGTGTGTGTATATATATATGTAGAGATTTTTGCAAATGTGCCATTAACTCTTATTATTGCCTGTTTTTACTGTACAAGCCACAAAATTGATGAATAAATATGTTTTACTCTCGCAGTGCTTATATTTCTATACCAGACACAAATTCCTTTTATGCTTAGGCTTATGTGGACAGTAGTACTAATAAGTACTGTTCTATCACACTAAGCTTTATTTTTTTTATTGTGTGCTCTTGTTTAGGGATCCACTTTTTCCAGAAGGAAACGTCAGGCGGAGCCAAGCAGGACTGCCGAAGAGAGTAATATTTTATCTGTTTTCAAAGATAAAAGAAAATACAAAACTCTGGTAAATGACTGAACATATTTTTGGCTTCTTGCACTCATTCTTCTTCTGGTTAGTAGAAATGATCTTGCTAAAAAATGTGTAACTGTAATGAATACATTTTTTCAAGTCATGTGCTGGGGATGCCAAATGTGTAGACCTCAAGTGCCCTCTACAGGGATTAGACAGTAGTGCTCACATTGTACTAAGGTCTCGCCTTTGGAACACAACTTTTCTTGAAGTGAGTAAAAATTTTTTTTTTAATTATTTAAAACTAATTTTGTCATCTGTTTACAATTCACTAATTATTATTGAAAAATTTAAAAAATTATATTTTTTCTATAACAGGATTATTCCTCCTATAATTATCTTGACTTGATAGTGAAAGCCTCGATCAGTCTTGATGTTTCTGCTAAGAACATTATGCTGAAGAATCCGGAGACACAGGTATGCTGGCCACCGTGCAATATTTACACTTTAAACCAAATTTTCTATCACTTTAACAAGCTTTTCTATTAGCAATAAATATGAATACAAGTGGTGGTGCGCTGGCGTAGTGGTTAGCAGCTCTCCTCAAAGGGAGAAGGTCTCGGGTTTGATTCCCGGGCAAGGGGTTTCTCTGTTTGCTTGCTCTCCTCCCGCCTGCATGTGTTTCCTTCAGGTACTCCTTTGGGTACTCATATATGTGCTGGGATAGGATCCAGCAGAACCCTGTGACACCTAGTTAGGATATAAGCGGGTATAAAAAAGGAATGAATGAATGAATACAAGTTTTATGTACTGCATTGTGGGTAATTGTTATTTTGTTTGCTCAAAAAGGTCAGATTGACTATCTTCCCTGAAAACACAGTGGCCCAGTATGGTGGAGTGCCATGGTGGATAATTCTGGTGGCCGTACTAGCGGGAATACTGATGCTTGCTCTGCTGGTGCTTTTACTCTGGAAGGTAGGCCTGGCAAATTAAACAGACAAACAACTTATATACATGTTTTTTAATGCAGATTAAAAGTACATCACGTGTATTAACAAAGCAAACATCACCAATTCTTGCTTTTAGTGATCAATGACCTTGCTTCCTCTGTAGTGTGGTTTCTTCAAGCGTGCCCAAAAAGAACAGTATGATGCAGCCTATCACAAAGCTGAGATCCATGCTCAGCCTTCAGACACAGACAAGCTCTCCACCGAGGCCTAGAGGCCTTTGGCTGGGTAAAATACACAAGGCCACCATGGTGCCTCCAGTGTTGTGGCACACAGCTTTAACACATTAATTACTAACGCAGCTTTTGCTTTGCCAAAAGAAGAAAAGAAAGAACAAAGGACTTTCTTGTAAACAGAGTGCCTTACTTTACTATGTAGCGTGAAGCCTGTATTCTGTAATCGTTATTTTTCTTTCTTTGTTACAAACACTGTTGCATTTCTCTCTTTAAAGCAGGTGTCTAACTCTTATTTGATTATATTCCTTTGCCAGTTTGTCTTGTTGGATGTGCTAATCTATTTACTTTTCTCTACACACTTGACAAGCATCCTCTTTTTATAATGCTTCCTTTTAAAACTCGATTGAAACCTTTGAATCTTTGGAAAAAATGATGCTTGTGAAATTACAATAACATTTACAACTGTGTTTTTTTTCCCCTTTGCATTCTATTCATCAGTGTGGATTTTTCAAACGTTCCAAGTATGATGACAGCATTCCTAAGTACCACGCTGTGAGGATCCGTAAAGAGTCACGCCACTTTACTGATGAAAGCATGATGTTTGATCCATTTGAAAAGAAGCAATGGCTGACTGTATGGAGTGAGAATGAAAGTTACTCCTAAGACTAATGCCTCACTAATGTGAGAGACTGTAGGACTTTCTAAAGTCCAATAAATATGATAAAGCCTGGATTCGGGACCTGGTCTGTGTTGTTACAATGAAAAAAATGCTCCTTTCATGCACTAGTATGTAACACAGCAAAGGTGTTGAGTCTTAAAATACCAAGCAAATGATTAGTTTATTAGAACCAGCCTTTTTTAATGCCTGTTTGTACAATTCTGGATGATAACTGGACTACTGTAATTGATTTGAAATCTGTAAATATTGAACTGTACTTGCATAGTGCCTATTTATTTTTGTCTTATTTAATTAGCCAAAGGTTTTTCAGGTTCATTGTCAAAAAAGAAATGTGAAATTTGCATAGAAAAAAACAAAAAGTCAAGCAGATGATAAGGATAAAAATAACCATAATAAGCACAATGCGTAAAGGCAGCCAACACACTGGGCTGTTATTTCGTGACTGGCTGCTGATATTCTTGCATATACTGTACTGTGTGTGGGTTTTGCTGTTGATTTAAAATTTTATCAGAAACAAATGTGCAGATGTGGATAGAGGCGGCACAGATAAACAATATTGGAAACATATTAAACAAAGGCGAAGGACTTATTCAGGAATACACAGTCTCAATGCTGTAAGCTTTCGAGCAGGGACTTTCTTTTGTATGTTCATTGAACAGAATATTTTTGTATGTACTGTGGAACAGTAATATTTAGAAGTAAGTTAAATTCACCGGAACAATACAATTAATTCAACATGTATACGCATGTGAAAAACAATGAAAAACAATGCATAACTTGTTCGATTTATCAATAAAAGGGATTTTTTGTGTTTTAAACTATTATATTACAGATTATTACTTTTACAGATCGGTGCCTGTATACCTGGTGACACATGGTGACACATGAACTAAAATATATCTGACGCAGCTAAACTAGAAACAGATACTAAAATGGTTTACTTTTGCACTGTAACAGATGAAAATAAGTATGTAATACTGTAAATTAATTATAAAAATAGGGGTGTTTTATATGGCAGTAAGATTGGGCACATTTAGCATTAAATCAACAGAGTTTCTAAAATCTTTACAATTATTAATCTTTATTTTCAGAATAAAAGCACATAAAAGCATTTTAAGTGTTTCTATGGGCCACAAGTCATTTTTCTTTTAACATTTTTGGGCATCTCCTATAATCTATCATCTGCTGAAATCACACTAGCCGTTCCACACACTCCTCATAATAACTCTGTGTCCTTCCAGGGGTTATGATCCCAGTAACCACTGGGATAAGATATTCCTTTTTTACACTTCTCTTTGTCTTAAAAAAAGAACATGTTTAATGCTACATTGTCTTGTATTTGTTCTAAGTAGTTTTATTTTTAGGCAAAACCTTTTCTAAAAGGTTATTGCTAAAAAAATAAATAAAAAACCCCAAAATAACAATGTTTCGTCACTGTATTTTTATTTTATTCAATATTCGATTATGTAAAAGAAAAAATCCACAAAACATATCCGATAACCTATATTTAAAGAATTGACTCATTTTACAATGGCAATAGAGAAAGTCATAATAACTATAAAGTTATACTATATAATTATAATAAAAACACATATATAAGACAATGTGGTATGTGCATATCAACAAATAACATTTGTAATTAAAATTGTTTCTGTTTTAATTAGCCATATTGTGATTACAGTGGGGACACAGCAGGAAGGTCCTGGGTTCAAAACCAGGGCAAGGAGTCCTGCCTTTTGGGCTTTCTTGTGTGGGCTTCCTCTAGTTTCTTGCCACATTCTAAAAACATAAACATTAGGTTTATTGGTAATTTTGAATTGCCTATAGGAATAAGTGTAAGTGTGGCCCTGTGATGGACTGGTGACCTGTCCAGGGTGTACCCTTCCTGCCTTTTGCCCTTAAAGAGCTGGGATATGCTCCAGCAGACCCCTGTGACTGTGAATTAGGAAATAAATGAATGACTATAGTATCCATACAACTTTTCCACATTTTGTCACATATCCACAAGCGTAAATGCAGTTTTCTGGGAATTTATGTAACAGACCATTATTAAGTGCCACATAATTGTAAAAAAAATATCTAAATAATGTGCAGAATTTATATTCAGCCCACTTTACTTTGACACCACTTCTAAGTAAATAGAGCCCACCTTTGTGCATTTCATCTCAGTAAAGACGCAGCTTTTCTGTGAGGCTCTCAGAAGTTTGAATAAAAATAGCATCATCAACTCCAAGAAACTTACCAGAAAAGTCTGGGATAAAGTTGAAGAAGGATTTAAAAATATCTCACAGAGCACCATTCAATCATTCCATCATCCAAAAACACAAAAGAATACAGAGTCACAATTGCAAACTTTTTAAAACATGGAATGCATCAATCCTGGCATAAGATTTACTATAGTTAGCACATATATATATATATAACTTTTTATTTTATTTATTTTTTTAATGCAGGCTAGAAGAAATGCAAAAATCTTAACATGATTAACACTTACTTGCAATAACAAACATATACGCCAACTATATTTATATTTATATATATATATAGAAATAAAATAGTTGTTCAGAATAGTTCTTTTACTAGTGGGCAGGAAGAAAATCACTTAAGGGCAAAAGTACTTGTTGAGTACAATTAATGAATTATGACAAATAAATTCAAGCCACACAAAAAAAATTGACTGATCGATGTGACATACTAGGTAAATTGGAACGGTCACAAAATAATGATTGCTTATCCTGAATTGAAGTAGGTCCTGATCTCGTACAGTATAAACATAAAAACAATAATAGCCAGTACATAGCTAATCTGGATTCCGAAACACCTAAAACTGACATTAGGGTTTAACAAACTGAATTGCATATTATATTAGAAAATCCAATTTATTGCAATTTTATTTGTATAGTACATTCAATAATATGATGTCTGAATGTAAATTTTTAACATATTTCTATTCATCCATAATGATCATATATTGGGAGGAGGCCTCGAAAGGAGTGTGTCATAGATCTTAGATAGAGATGTATATTTTAAGCAGCATAGTGACCATGTAAAAGACCAGCTTTTAGATAAAGTATAATTAAGGTTGCTCGGTTTTAAAATAAAAAGCTATTGTAATGGTCAAAGTCAACAAAATGTATTTTAAAAAACAGCAGTGTTCAAAACAATTTTCTCAAATTCTGAATTTGGATTTTCATTCATCTTCTATACCCGCTTATTCCTGAAGTCTGGGTCACGGGGGTTTGCTGGAGCCCATCCCAGCTCACATAGGGCAAGAGGCAGGGGGTACACCTTGGACAGGCCACCAGTCCATCGTAGGGCCACACACACACACACACACACACACACACACACACACA
>JAOTQW010000038.1:6454845-6465228 GCA_026260075.1 Sisor rabdophorus | reverse complement strand
CTGGGATAGGCTCCAACAGACCCCCGTGACCCCGGATTCGGGAATAAGCGGGTAATGAAATGAAATGATGAAACTGTAAATAAAGATCAGCGAAAAACAAACTAAAGTGTTCAAACACAGGCGCCTGAAAAGAATCACGTGACCGGCGCTGCTCTGTTATTGCAGCTTCAACTTTTTGTAATTTCTCCGTTTCCAATTATTAAATGTAAACGTTTTTTTTTCATTTCTATTTTTATTGTTTAGGATTGTTATTAAGAATACTTTAAAATCAAGGTAACCATAGTAGAAAACAAAATACTTACCGATTCCTTGAAGGAAAATAAACCCAGTAACAGTTAAAAGCGGGTGCCAGTTGAATTCTTTGGCTCCTCCATCCCATGCTAAGCCCTCTCTAAAATGTAAAACCCATCTGAGAACGAAAATAACCGCGATAAAACCGATCGCAAAGGCGAAGAACAGCAGCACAAGGAACGGCTTGTGGTTCTCCATGTCTGTTTCGTTCGGATGGAAGAATCGCAGTCTGGAATGTGAAGTGTTTTATAAGTTGCTTCAAGTTTTTCTCCTCCTTGTTCACCGTTTTGTAACTTGCCACATGCACCGCTATTACGTAACCGAGAGAAACGTAATGACATATAACCCGTGACTACATTTTTATTGTTTTTTTTTTTTGGTTGTTTAATAAACAAATTTATTTTTAAACAGTAAAAAAAACTTAGAGTCAAAGCGTTACAATACACGGGAAACACGGTGACGTCACCACAACGCAACCGCTACAAGCATTTCTTAAAGTAACATCACCACAAACATTCATTCATGGGGGAGACACCCTGGACAGGTCGCCAGTCCATCACAGGGCCACATACAGACAACGACACACACATTTGTTTGTATGAGCAATTTAAAGTCACCAATCAAGCTAATGTAGATGTTTTTTGGACTATGGGAGGCAACCAGAGTTCCCAGAGGAAACCCACAAAACGCGGGAAGAACATGCAAACTCTGCAAAGAAAGACAGAATGAATCAACCACTACGCCACCGCACCACCCTATCACCACAAACTGCTTTTATTCATTCTGCACATGAGATCGGTGGAACATCTATTAAAGTGTAAAATAGGTACAAAAAAAAGATTTTAGCTGCTTAGGTGTTTGTGTGTTCACTGGGTCATCAGTCTGTCCTTCGTTTTATCTTATACACATGGCAACAGTAGCTGTTGTTTCTTTCTTGTTTGATGTGAATTATTGTGTCCCTGTCGAAGTAGACTTCGTGACTGTAGGTCTGTAACAAAGTAAGGTTTTTAAACAAAAAGTAGATGTTGAAAGTTTAACTACTGTAGAGAACGTACCACATCCCATGGTTCCTGAAGTATAATTCTTTTCAGCAATATTCCACTCTGATTGTGGTGCAGGCGAACACTGGCTTGTCCCTCATTTTCTGTGTTTCTGACATCCACAATAGCCAAAAGATCCAGCTCATCTTCATATTTGACCATTCTAAATGTCTAAAGCAAGAAATCATATCAGAAAGCTTGTTAATATTAAGGATGAAAAAAAATCATTTATACATTTATAACCATACTTACCCTTTCTTTACTTAAAACACAATAAATTTTTAGGTTAACTGATAACTTAATAAAACAAATAATTAAAATCGCAGGGGCAATGCGGTTGCCTTACAGCTAGAAGGCCCTGGGTTTAAATTGTGTGGGTTTACTCTGGATTCTCCTGTTTCCTCTCATATTCCAAAAACATGTACATTAGGTTGATTGGTGATTTTTAATTAAGTGAGTGTGTGTGTGTGTGTGGTTGTTTTCCTATGTGTGGTCCTGCAATAGACTGGCTATCTGGCCAAGGTTTACCCCTGCCTTTTGCCCTGTGTGCTGGGATAGGCTACAGCTGACCCTGAGTCAGGGAAGAAGCGGGTATAAAATATGAAAATTTAACAGATTTTTTCCTTAATCCTTTATATTTGGAGTTATATACCTCCTACCTCCTGATCAGGATCATCTTCCAGCTGCTGAATTCTTTTCTTCACTGTTCGGCCAGAGGAGGTCACTGTCACCTGGGAGGCTGCCTACAGTCAGGAACAATGGGGAAAATTGAATTTAAAGCTTTTTTGTTGCTAGCAAGATATTGCCACTGTATGGAACTGTAACATAGGTAAAAATAAATATACAAAGACAATAACTCACACTGTTTTCTCGGGAAGCCACAATAGAGAAGTCACAGACCACCTCATAGGCTGAACTGACATCTTTTTCTGCTTTAATTTTTAAAACACTAATAGGATAGAACATACTATATTAACAGCAAAACCCAGTATTCATACTACCAACCAAATATGTTGACTTACTTAATAGTACTGGGTCCAGCATGAATAATCCTTCCTGAGTCATCCGGATGGAAGAAAATCCAGTCTTCCTCCAGCGAATCACACTTCATATTTTGCACTCCATTCTTTGCCTTTTTGACGAAAAAATTAAAGCCAGTATATCAAAAATGTACAAGCTTACAAACACCAGCTATGACAGTGATCTTTAAACTATTATAAGCTGATGCATTATGAACCATCATGTAAAATATTGTATTAAATTAACTTCTAATAGTAAAAATAAAGACTACTTTCAGAATTACCAATGCAAGAAAGTTGTATTTAATTTTGTATACAATTTTAAATAGATTTTTTTGCAATGCTTATTCAATATTTTCTTGTATTTGAATTATTTAAACATAATTTTAGGTTTATACAAGTAAATCAGGTTACAATATGTCTGTACACACTAGAAAGAAAGTAGTGTAAAAAGAAAAAAAAGCCTTAATATAATCCTTTTTAATAGCTGGGAAGCATATAGAATTGGCTAATGTCGCTGTAATTAAATAAGAGCGTGGACAATTTTTAACCACATTGTCTTTTAACCATATAAAAATGATATTCATATTCAAGTATGAATATAATTATTAAAATTGGTGCATGTTTTCTTTTTTCTTTGCAAGTTTCCTAACATCCTCCGTTGTTTTAAGCATAATCAATGACAATTTCTAATGATATACAATTTTAATCTAAATAATTTTGAATTATAATTCTGGAAACTGATTGTAACTAATATACTGCATGTAAAAATACCATGGCACCATCACTGATGGAGCAGATGTGGTGTGTCCCCTTGTGTCTCTTATGGTTTGGTGTATAGATGTAGTGCCATGGGTGACCTCCTATCTGGATCCCATTATCCAAATAGGACATCTCAAACATTGCAGGGGGACACTCTGAAATAACACATTCATTTCAGCTAACAGTAATTTGTCAGCTGCCACCAGTCTGACAGCAAATGTCATGTAAGGTTTAATTTCATATTTCATTAAAATTCTACAATAACAAGGTTTTCTAAGATTATCCTTCTGAAAGACGGAAGATGAAAATTAAATTGATCACCCACCCTTAATGTGTATGTTGACTGGAATGCCATAAGAAGCATCTCCCACTATTCCCCTTGCACCATTTAAGTCACACTCTTCTCCCAATACAAGCTTTGAAGTCCTGAACTTGGAAGACAAATTACAAGTAAAAATTGCCAGTTCAGTATGAAAAGGTAAATAAGCAAGAGAAACGCTACAGATAATTAAATCAGTTAAGACAATACCTTAATATAAAGCAGTTTACCTTTTTCACAATATATTCAAAGCTGTAAAGCTTCACACATTTTGAGCTGTGTGACACAGCCAACACTCCTTGAGACAGGAGAACATCCACTACGGATTTACCAAAGACCTAAAAAATGATTTGAATACTGCAATATTAAAGTTTAAGACAATAATATGACTAAAATGAATAATTATCAGAAAAATTTGGTCACTTTTTTGTTAATCTCCAGAAGTCCTATGATATTCAGAGGAAACACTTTAAATATGGCTAAATGCATGAGGACATTGTTCTCAACCCCCGCCTGAGGTTAGGAGAGAAAAAGCAGGTTAAGCATTTAAGCATAATATAATTATAAAATTATTATATACTAATAACCAATCGTGAATGAAACATGATAAACCAGTTCACCTGCCGTGCCATTGGTGTCTGTTTATGCTGAATAGATTTGACATAAAATGTTTCTTGAGACACATCCCAACCAAGCGATCTGACGAGGAACATGATTACTCAAACTATTACACATTACTCAAACTATTGCTTCAAAAGTTGTTACATGGTACTGAATTACACACACAGACTCAGATATCTGTTATTACAATATGGCAAAACATATACTCAGTTTTAACACAGCCTTACAATAAAATAAAGATCAGAAAAGTCAGATATGTTTTTTTTTCTACTAAAAATTCTATTTATCATTAGAAATAACTAAATGACTAAAAACTGAATATTGATATTTTAGTAGGAAGAAAAATTTAATCAAACTTCTATATTTCATTTTACCCCTGCTACATAACACTTTTCCGAAGAAATGCTTTCGAAAAAATTATTGGCATTTTACTTTAAATTATTTTTTGTAGATCAATTGTTCACTACTACCTTTTTCTCTTTTAAAAAAACATTTTTTCATGCCTAAAATGATAGGATTACCTAAATTTGAAATGAGACGAAAGGTAGACTCTTTGCAATGTTTGTCCTGTGTCAGCTGACAGATGATATAACCAGTTATTAGCTGTAAGGGCTAGTAGGCTAGGTTTCTGTTCCAAGGCCCAAGGAAGAGATTTGTCCTGCAAAAGAAATCGATATATTACACCGTGTTATTGTATGACTTTTTTTTTTTTTTACTTTTAAGAATTGTGCTACATTTATGTTAACGTATATTATACATTTCTGTTATAATATGTTGGACGTACAAGTGGACACTGGCATAATAAGGAATCCTCAAACTTTTCAGCTTTGGAGCGTTTTGGCATCTCATACATGAGCCTAGGCTGAGACGTTAAGCTGCAATGAAACATTCACCTTATTCAGTAATTTGAAATAACTTTATTGTTACAACCAGTGGAAAAAATAAAACTATATACTCTACCTTGTGTAGGAGCACCTGTAATTCCCAAAATATAATCTTCCACTTTCATACGAGATAATGGATTTGGAGGATTTGCTCCACACTTTTGTGAATTCTGCACCATCCTTAAGAAACAATGTGAAATAATTAACCAACATCACTGGTGGGGGGATACACTTTGAATAAAATGATACACTTTGAATAAATACCTGAAGAATAATATTTTTGAGAATCCTAAGATTTCCTCCTAGTAATGTACCAAAGTCACGTGACGTAACCCCTGCTGCCCTGAAGCCTAACAGCACGCACACGTTGTTGATTCTCGCGTTTCCCGCTAGAGGGCGCACATCAGCACACCACTCCAAACACATGGAAGAGGATGTGGAGACCATTGGCACTTTTCTAAACTGACATACAGGTATAATGTCCACACTTTTATTAACTTAAATAATCTGTCTTTATAAATATATAGCGACTGATCCAATTTTAATTTATTTGTCATTAGCCTATTAACTGCAATTCAATATGGTCGTCATTTGGAACGTACGTTAGTAGCTAACCGTTATATTTAAACATTTGTGATTATATATATTAAACACAAATGTAGAGGTTCGGCTTTGTTTCGTCATCAAACGTGTTTTAATAATTCAACATCAACATAGAACTATTTCGGTGTGGGTGCTAACAGACAGGTAAGTCTTGTACCGGTTTAGTTTACTTGTCTAGCAATCTAGCCAGCTAACGTTTCTGGTTACAGTGTGCTGCCACGCGACTACGTTTTATTTTAATGCATATTTCGAAATCTAAAGTGTAGTTCCACACTAAAGCAACTAGTCTTTTACTTGGAATGAGTCTTACTTCATTCCGAAAAACATCCACGCTTCCACAGCTTTTTCTTCCTCTCAGTCGGAAGAGCTGAAGGACCCGGATAAAAAATGGCGCCCAAGTAAAAGGTCATTCCAGTTCAGTTTAATATAAGGCCCATCATTTTTGTTTTTTGGTTTGGATAAGTTTTTTTGTTTTTTTTTGCTCGAAAGCAACGTTGTTAATATAACCAGTGATCTTAAGAGACATTTATGTACAGGATAAAGTATTCCATACAGAATACCCACAATGCAGTGCAGTAATTGTAATGAAATTTACATTGGACACCATTTAATATACTAAGTATTTAAGCTGGTGTCAGTCATTGGTAGTAAATATTTTATTCTGGTTATGGATTTGGTGTGTATCTTAGGATCAAAAGTGCAAGCCATGTGTCAGTGGTCCATGACCGGGCATCGCGCATGCACACATTTACACCAACCAGTGTATAAAAACCCCAAACAAACATCATTAGATACATAAGCAAATACTAATAAGGAGTTCTGATGGTGAGGAATCCCCAGACCAATGTATTAGTAGCAGTTGACATTGCCCTTGGTTTTATTTAAACACTAAATTACAATGAAGTGCCTCTTTCAATGATTAATGACTATTCGCTAATACTTCAGAGATCATTATATATATATATATATATATAAATGAGAGGGTTGCTGAAGATTTTTTCGGCTGTAACCAGTGGTCCTGGACATATACCTTTCCGATGTCTCTGCGGACAACCTCCTGCACCACTCGGTGGCAGAATCCTTACCAACCCAAAGGACATCTTTAAGCATAACATGTGGTATTTATTTATTTATTATTGCATATTTTTAAGCTAGTCAGGGGACATACTAAGATTTAATGTCTCACAATTAACCAACAGTAATATTTACCCTAACTAGATGTTCATGACTACGGTTAAAATGATAACAGCATGTTATCACCACAGGGATCATGTTCAGTGGTCAGAAGAAGAGATGGAAAAAGCCAGACAAAAAGCAGATGAGAATTCCAAAGAACAAATTCCAATAGAAGAGCAAGGTAATACTAGTTTAGATAATTAGAGCCTAATATATGAACATACACTTCATGACCAAAGATTTGTGGACACCTGGCCATCACACCCATGTTTGAAGTAATCCCATTTCAGATGAATTCCTTTTCTGGACTGCTAATTCAAGATATTTTTTCTGTGAAACCTTTTTTCTCTAATCATTGGCTCTGCAGGAAGGGTACAAGGGTACCTGGACGGTTTTCCCAGCCCATCACAGGGCCACGCACACACGCACTTTCTTAGGGAGAACATGCAAAGACTAATTACCTGGGAATCAAACCTGTGACCTTCTTGCTGTGAGGCAGCAGTGCTAATCACTATGCCAGCGCATAACCTAGGTGTGAAAACTAGTGTTTAAAATTGTAATTGTGCAGCATACAAAGCATTTCTCTACAACGGGTGTTAATAAAAAAGAAGAAAACATGCTTGTGATGGTCAACTATTTATACATTTTTAGCTGTGTATCTTGAGACTGGTGTGGTAGATAAGCAGTTTGTGCATTTAAAGCCATTTATATACTTTTCAGTCAGGTATGACAAAGAAGCAAACAAATATTGGGACAGGTTTTATGAAATTCATCAAAACAAGTTCTTCAAAAATCGTCAGTGGCTTTTCTCTGAGTTTCCTGAGCTCCTGCCTCAGGGCTGTACCACAAGTCGTACCCCAGAACGTCAGGAGGCTACTATTCCAGTGTATTCGGACCTAGGAAAAAATCTTCATTGCAAGATGGAAAGTCAGCAACAGGGATCGCACGTTCCCAACTGCCGAGAGCTAAAAGAGAAGCAGCATTCAGATTATAATATTTCTGCTACTTTCCCTGGACAACATGCTTCTTTCAAAATACTGGAGGTTTTTACTTTTTTTTAAAGGCTTTTTCAAATAGTTAGCTGTAATTGACTACCGTGTGACCCGTTTTGTGTTTACAACAGGTGGGCTGTGGTGCAGGCAACAGTGTATTCCCTATCATTCATGCCATCAGGTAAAAAAAGCTCCCAGTTCATTCATCTTAGTCTGTTAAGTTGTAAGTATAAATAAAAGTGTAGTTAAGTCTTGCATGCATGATGGGACTAAATAAATTGTTTGCCATGGTTGTCATAAAAAGTAGCATAGTGGCTAGTATGAACGCCTCATAGCAATGGGTCTTTCTGTGTGTAGTTTGTATGTTCTTCTTGGTTTACTCCAGACATGTACATGTACATCAGGTTGATTAGTCATGTTCGGCTTTGTGATGGATTGGCGTCATGTTTAGGGTGTATCCCTCTATTAAGGAATAAGCAGGCATAGAAGATGAATAAATAAGTTATTTTGAGTAAGACAAAGAAACAAAAATAGAACAAGTAGTTGCTTAAGACTGTTAAATATATATTAGTGTATATATATATATATATATATTACAACTGATGACTTTTCCCGACCTGTTTGTTTTTATACAGTATACATATGAAACTAGAGAGAAAAAGCTTCAACAAATTAGGTTACACAATTTAATTATAGTATAAATCTGGAACTAATGTAATATTTCTAAAACTTAGTTTTTGTTTTAATAAATAAAAGAGAGAAGTAGTGTCATCAAGTTTTACCAAGAGATTATGAATTCAATATGCAAAGATATCAAATCTGCCCAAGAGATAAACTCTTAGGCTTTGACAATGTTATTTTTAAGTATTATTCAGTCATAAATGTCTGTTGTACATCAACAATTTCTTGTTTTTATAATAATTGTATGCTGGAAACTTACAGAAGTAAAAACTGAAATGCATTCTAAATTGAATGGGCAGATTTTATTTTCCAGCGGAAAAAATGTGTAAATAATATAAATTCTATATTCCATATATATTTTTTCATTATATTTTTACACTAAATTTATTTATTTATTTTTTTGTTCAGGGGCAGTGATGCATTTTTGTACTGCTGTGATTTTTCTCCACGAGCAATCCAACTTATTAGGGCGAGTAACTTGAATATTTTTTTTCATTTTAAAATGAAATTACAGCATAATTGGATAACCAGATCTAAGCAACAAACGTTATCAGCAAAATCAAAATTCTGAAAATACTGGCTTACACTCAAAGAGAAAACAGTGGCTCTCCCCTCCTTCATTTTGTCTTATTTTCTACCACTTTGCAGACAGCAGATCAGTCAAAATGGCTGCCGTGTGTGTGTGTGTCTCGGCCCAGTGGATATTTGATGCTCTCAAAATGCATAGTTTTTTTTTTTTATCAAATAGAGGCAGCAGGCTGCTAGCACAGTGAATGCATTAGGTTATGTACACAAATAAAAAAAAGCCCTAACACACTCAGCTGTAACATACTTAAACAAAAAATAAAAACCCAATTTGGTACTGAGTCGAATTCTTTTGTTTAAGGTTAAATATCTATCTGCAGTTTCTCCAAAATTATGTAAAGGTTTGCTGTAAAAAGTACCTTTCTTTCCGATTACACAATTATAACAAGGTGATGACACATGGATCTGTCTGAATTCTCGACAGCTCCAAATGACACACATTTTGCAAAGCATGATAAAATAAAATATACTGTAATGAAGTGTGTAAAAGTTATTGAGGTGCACGCAATGGTCTAAATCTATTACAAATAACACAAGTCCATGAATCTAATGGTATTTAAATATTGACGTCCAACATTGCAAAATTTCCTGTGGTAACATTCATTTATTTATTATCGTTTAATGCCAGAACCCAGGCTATATTCATGGCGACTTCACACTTGTACATCTCTCTTGTTAACCTAAAATGCATGTTTTCACCTGTGGGAGGAAACTGTAGTACCAAGCGTAAGCCCCATTCAACTCAACAGAAGCCTATAAGAAGTATTTTAAGATGGCAATTATCTGTGTTAAATCCTAAACAATTTTAATCCCATAATGTGTATTTTTAGAAAGTCATTAGCTCTGTTTTTGGTCTTTTAAAAGATTGTTCTGTCTTTTGCAGTTTTTACCATTATCTTATGTTTTTAGAATTACTTTATTTTATTTAGGCAGTGCTTCAAAAGGAATTATTACTATTTATATTTTTTATTTTAAGTTATTCCTAAGAAAACAACTATCATTATAGCAGAAGATACAATACACTCTTAAAGATTCAGTACACTTTTTATATTTCAGTACCAGAATGTAAACTGCTAAACACTACATGTTGGTTTAATACCAGTAATTCATCTTGCAAATATTTAGACAAAATAGTCAAAAGTATTAACAACACAGTTTTTGCCATATTAACCTTACATCAGTCTTATCTTTTAACACTTACCGCTGTCATGTCTTTTCCTTTCCTTGTTAACTCGGCTAGACTGATAAGTACACTTATATTTAAATTAGAAAATGTAGGAGTAAATGCTGAAAACAAGGGAATAAGCAAGCACAGCCAGCATAGCTAGAGAATGATGCTTCCGAGAGAGGATACAGATATATTGCTTCATATAATAATAATAATAATGACATATACTATTATTCATAGGA
>JAOTQW010000038.1:6421231-6433385 GCA_026260075.1 Sisor rabdophorus | reverse complement strand
ATATACACACACAAATTAGTTTTAGTTAAAAATAATGTATACTAATTTATTTACATTTTAATATTACATGTTGAATGTGAGTCCCACTTTCAGCTGACTTTTCTGTTTAAATAAAAAAAATCACTATTCAGCTTTTTTTTAATAGGAAAAGATGTACAAAATGGGTAATTAACTAATTAACCATACACAGTTAAATTATGCCTAAATCTTAATAAGCTATTGGTGTCAGCATTTTGAAAGGTGTATACAATAACCCAAAGAATTTATTTATATGTATTTTGGTGTGATACAAACATTAAGCTTCTGTTTTTTTTAAAACATCATTATATTTTTGTGATTATGTTTATGTTTGGTCTTTAATAATTTCCCATTTTATGTGGTGCCCACTGTGACCCAAAAATGCCGGCAGGGAGTGTGTGGTACTTCGATAACCAGCCCGCCTTGCTCATTAGGACCATGGTTTTAGTCAGTCACTGTCACTAAAGGCTAATTATAAATAGAGGCTTTGGTCATATAGTTTGTTACATTAAACCTGTATTTATCTTACTTCTCGTCCTCTCTTTTTTTTTTTTTTCTTTGACCCTGACTTTTCTTCTTATCTCCGTTTCCTTACTTGCATGTCTTCTTTTTCCCCTGGTAACTTTTTTTCTAGGGTTCTGACGTCAAAAGGGGCAGTTCTCCTGCATATTCAGTAAGTCAGTCTTTTATTTTGGTGTACTTTCTCATGACTGTATTTCAAGATTTCACTATTTATGAACCAGTAAAATAATAATCCAGTATATGATATTTTAATTATTTTAACGCTAGTCTGTGTTTTTCTTAAAAAGATAAGTGCCTGTGCATATTAGTTATTAATAGCATCACCCAAATTATTATTATTTTTTTAAATTTAGCATCTAATGCCAGAAAATAATTTTTTTCGGGGGTGGGGGGTTTGCGGCTGAGGCAGTGAGTGAGCTCCTGGGTGATCAGAATGCAAAGATGTACTGGCAGCTAGCCACTGTTTGTCTCTGCTGAAAAGGATTTCTGCATCCATCTCAATTCCTCTGTTTGGAGCAGGGTGAAACCATTCATTTAGATCAAACTGTATGATGGTACGAATGCAAAAAAAAAAAGGAATCATTAATTTATGTATGCGCTCAGATTCCGTTTTATGTGGTGTTAATTTCCAATAGAAATCCTTGTGAATACTGTACTGTAGTGAGTGTTTGACAATGCAGGGTGTAAAGGTGCATCGTCACAGTACTGTTTTGGTTGCACCCGCTTTTGAGATTTTTTTTTGATTCGTTGCAAATGGGCAGGTATATTGTGTGCATTTTTGTTGTGATAGTAAAATTAATACTTTTTTGTTGTGGCTTGTAGACACCTGAAAAGAAACACTCTGAATCGTCCAGGGGTAGAAAAAGAAAAGCTGAGGTTCAGTCAGAGAGTAGCCAAGGTAAAACTTTTATTTATTGTTGTGCCTGATTGCGTTATTTTTTTTTTCTTTAACATTTGGGGTTTTTTTGTTTCTTTTTTTGTTTTTTAGGAAAATCTATCGTTCGGGGAGCCAAAATTAGTGACTATTTTGATGTAAGTCCTGCATTCAGTACTCACTGATTGAAACTGAATGATGTGACATTATATAAATGTGACAGTAGGAATCTGAAATGCAAATGGGTTGGTTTGTCTGCCACTTGTTTAACTTGAACTGATTGAAAAGAAATCAGCTCAAGAAGTCTCTTACATAAAAAACACACAGAAAAGAGACGATACTGAAATATTAACAGAGGTCACACTCTTTTTTTGGCTTTCTTGTCGTCTTGCTGTATCTGTGACTTGCTGTAGATACAGGCTGGTAATGGGTCCAGTCCAGTTCGAGGCTTGCCACCAGTTATTAGATCTCCCCAGAACTCACATTCCCACTCTGCAACTGGATCCAGTGTAGGTTTTTAGTCGCACGCACGCGCACACACGCGCGCACACACACACACACACTTTCCTCTTTTGCCTATTTAACACAGTTTTGTTTTTTGGTTCTGTGATTTAGGTCAGACAAAACAGTTCATCACCCACCAGTCTGACCTTTGGGGACCACATGATGAACCCTAGACAGTTAGCAGTGAAGAGTGTTCAGGTTGGGCTACATACAGTTTTGGTTCATTAAAGATTTTCTTCATTGTGCTAAAAATATCATTAATTTTTGTTCTTCTAGACTGAGCTAACCATGTTGAAGCTGGCAGCTTTGGAGAGCAATAAGAACCTGGATCTAGAGAAAAAGGAAGGAAGAATAGACGATTTGTTACGGGTGAGTAAAGGATAAAGAAGCCAGATTCTGTTATTTTTTTCTGCCTCTTTTAAAACCTTAATGAGTTGTCTTCCTGTCTTGTTAAAAAAATTCCTGTTTAATCAGGCAAATTGTGATCTCAGGAGACAAATAGATGAACAACAAAAACTACTTGAAAAGTACAAAGAACGCTTAAACAAATGCATTAGCATGAGCAAGAAACTCCTCATTGAAAAGGTCAGAAGTGACGATGTTTTTCTTGCATGTTAATTCTTCACAAATAGCTGGATTTCAACTCCTGGATTTGAAACATGGAGTTTGAGTCATCTGCTCATGTGTAGTGTTATAATAATTGCACTGTGTATGATGTACAGAGCACACAGGAGAAGCAAGCATGTAGAGAGAAAAGTATGCAAGACCGTCTGCGCTTGGGACACTTCACCACTGTTAGACACGGAGCGTCATTTACTGAGCAATGGACGGACGGATATGCCTTCCAAAACCTCATAAAGTAAGCTTCTTTCCTTAAAAATCGCTCTTCATTAATGTTTTTATCAAATCATATCAGAATTTCTTGATGCATCTCCTGTGTTCTAACTGCCTTAATGTTTCCTTGCATGGGAGGTTACGTAATCCAATTTGTACTTTTATCCAGATGTACTCTACGATGTTTGAGTCAGTTCTTTATTTGCTTGTATTTGTCCTGCAGGCAACAGGAGTCTATAAACCAGCAAAGGGAGGACATAGAAAGACAACGGAAGTTGTTAGCCAAGAGAAAGCCTCCTTCAGCCAGTAATTCCCAAAGCCCCAGTGCCAACTCTGAGCAAAAACAAAGAAAAACCAAGGCTGTTAACGGGGCAGAGACGGACCCCTTTCTTAAACCTAGCTTGCCTCAATTGTAAGTGCATTTCTGTTGCTGTACAAGGTAGTCTTATGTTTTAAACATTGTAAAAAAATTGTGCATCTGTTTATGCAGATTAACTATAGCCGAGTATCATGAGCAAGAGGAAATCTTTAAGCTACGTCTCGGCCATCTCAAAAAGGTCAAAAGTTGTTCTTAACTTGTTCACCAGGCAATTCTTTTTTTCTGACAACAAATCAATGCTCCCATGTCCGTTTATTTATCTGTGTTAAGTTGTACGGATTGTGGCAATTTCTCTTTGTGCTGAGTTAAGTATGTCTGCGCACTGGATTGATGCTGTCTGTGACTGTTCCTTAGGAGGAGGCAGAGATCCAAGCCGAGTTGGAGCGCTTGGAAAGAGTGCGGAATCTTCACATCCGAGAGCTAAAGAGAATAAACAACGAGGACAGCTCTCAGTGAGTGCAGACACCATGGTGTCACTCTAGTGTTTCACATAGTGCTCTCATTATTTATGCCTCATAAAGCACACTCCTTTTTCTGTTGTAAAATTTTATGCTTATGATGCCAACCAGGCATTTAGTCTTCAATATATTTTTTTAATAACACTATATTATATAGAAGTGCAATTTTAACTTCACAATAAGCATCAGATTTTTTTATGCAACTTTACCGGTAACTGAAGCAAGCTCGTATCTGTAAATCATGTCTATATATTTGTTCTACACCATGTATTATACATTTTATAAATGCATTTTTTTATTTGTCAGGTTTAAAGACCATCCAACTCTGAATGAACGCTACTTGTTGTTGCATCTGCTTGGAAGAGGGGGGTTTAGTGAAGTGTATAAGGTATTCTGCACCTACATAATAATAAGCATAAGCTCGAAAATTTTATTTTTTATAGGTAAAGCTGATAGGAAACTTAAAACATGTTTCACCAAGATATGCTGGTGTTTTTAAGGCTTTTGACCTGATTGAACAACGTTATGCAGCTGTGAAAATCCATCAACTCAATAAAAACTGGAGAGAAGAGAAGAAGGAGAACTATCACAAGTAATGCTTAAATTACCCCATTTTCACTGTTATGACAGCTTTACGTGATGATAGCAGGAAATGTTTTATAGCAGTGTTTGTTCAGGCAGTCTAACATTTATTGTGTCATACTTATAATAAAAGATGGAAATAAAGCGTTCAGTAATGCACCAATCATGACTGAAATAATAAGACATAATATATAGATATGTTATATAGATATATTTAGAATTGTTTAATCAGTTTAGTGGTGGAAATGACCGCTCATAATTCAGGCATCAGGATAGGTACTGAGGTGTTTCAGTCTGATTGATATTCTGTTCTGCGCTGTAAATATCTGGAAATCAAGTCACTTTCACCTGAGGCTGACAGTCTGCCTAGGGCTGAACCTCTGTTGCCCATGGTAACCTCTCTCACCCTATCTGTCTTCCATACTCTCCCTCTCTCCTCCTTCCATACTTAGACATGCCTGTAGAGAATACAGAATACACAAGCAGCTGGATCATCCCAGAATAGTGAAACTTTATGACTATTTCTCACTGGACACGGACACGTGAGTATGATCATAAAGGCATTTCTGTTAATATAGCAAACCTGGTTTGGATTCCTAGATGTCTAATAAACAATGTCATTTTTACTGAATGTCAAGACCTTTGCAAGTTTGTAACTAAACTAAGTGTTTTTCAATAGTGTTTTACTGTTAACGCTAAGCCTTGATTGAGCCTTTTTTAACATAAACAGCTAAAAACGTAAACAACTTTCTTTGGTTAATTCCTTCATATTTATGGTCTTTTTGAGTAGTTTTGACCAGCTTTGCTTCTCTTATTTCCTATAATGTAAAAAAAGCATTATTTCCTGTGTTTCAACAAAAACACAAGACAACTATTTCTTTGGTCCGTTTTATATTAATTATTGTATTTCTGTTTAGGTTTTGTACAGTCCTAGAATACTGTGAAGGCAACGATTTGGACTTTTACTTGAAACAGCACAAACTGATGTCGGAAAAAGAAGCTCGTTCAATTGTTATGCAGATTGTCAATGCACTACGTTACCTGAATGAAATTAAACCACCTATAATACACTATGACCTTAAACCAGGTATCTCACATGCACATTTATTTCCAATAAAGCTGTATAAAACGATCTTTATTGCATGTATCTTCTTATATTTTAGGGAATATACTACTAGTAGATGGAACTGCATGTGGGGAAATAAAAATCACAGACTTTGGTTTGTCTAAAATAATGGACGATGACAACTATGGAGTAGATGGCATGGACCTCACATCACAAGGGGCAGGAACTTACTGGTAGAAGTTCTGAAGTGACTTGCTATAGCTTGTTTCAGTTTTTATATAACATCTTTCTATAATGTATATTAGTGTTTTGATTGTCATGGTTCTGTATCTAAGGTACTTGCCCCCTGAGTGTTTTGTTGTGGGTAAAGAACCTCCAAAGATCTCCAACAAGGTGGATGTGTGGTCTGTGGGAGTTATAT
This sequence comes from Sisor rabdophorus, assembly GCA_026260075.1. Lineage (NCBI taxonomy): Eukaryota > Metazoa > Chordata > Actinopteri > Siluriformes > Sisoridae > Sisor > Sisor rabdophorus. The sequence continues at coordinate 6,427,727 of JAOTQW010000038.1, read as the reverse complement.
TTTTCCAGTGTCTTTATGGAAGGAAGGTACGTAGACTGCTTATACTCGGGGTTAGAAAGTATGTTGGGTAGTGAAATATTTTTAATAAAAAGTTGTTTGTTGAAAAAGTCAATCCATTTAATTACATTTTAAAATAAATAATTCAATAAATTATAAGAATAGTAAAAGTCAGTGTGGGTTTTTTTAGAACTTATTTTTGTTGTGTGTGTTTCAGCCGTTTGGTCATAACCAGTCCCAGCAGGATATCCTGCAGGAAAACACTATTCTCAAAGCCACTGAGGTGCAGTTCCCAGTCAAGCCAGTGGCCAGTAATGAAGCTAAGGTTAGTAAGCATTATGGTGGTGCAGTGTATATGAATACGTCCTAAAAAACAAAACGAAAATGCAGTTTAGCGTGGCTGCACTTTACCACCATTGCATCACGGTGTTCTTTCTTTGCAGAGTTTGTATGTTTTTGTGTGGGTTTCCTCCAGGTACTCCAGTTTCCTCCCACAGTCCAAAAACATGTACATTAGGTTGATTGGTGCTTTCTTAATTGCCCATAGGAGTGACTGTGTGAGATTATTTATTTATTTTTTGTCTGTGCGGGCCTGAGATGGACTGGTGACCTGTCCAGGGTGTACCTCTGCCTATCGCCCCATGTGTGTTGTGATAGGCTCCAGGAGACCCCTGAGTTAGGGATAAAGCGGTTATAGATAAATGAACGAATCAATCAATTGAATTAAATACAAAAAAGGCAGAACCCATTTGAATATATAAATGTGATGCCTTAAAGCAAATGCCAACAAACTTGGTCCTGATGGTAGGTGTCCTCTGGAGTTTAGTTACAACATTTGTTCAACACATTTGAACTAACTTATCAGGGACTTTATCGGTATATTGAATTATATGTATGGGTGTGTTGAGGCAAGGACATAGTTTGGTTACCCCTGTCTTAAAATAAGAACAGCCTGAATTCAGACACAGCAAGAGATCCAGGTTTTCTGCTGACCGTTTTCAGGAGTCATTTGTCTAGGTTGCAGCCTAGATTTCTGGATGAAACTACTTTTGTCTATAAATCTTTCCTTTTGAGAAATGTTACAAGGGCGCCCTCTAGTGTTATAAACATAGTATTGGTCTCTTCCTAAACACAATTCTTTTGTTTGCAGCTGTTGCATTTGCCAATGAATAACAGAGAACTATACAAGTAGAACAGCAGAATTATAATAAGGTTTTGTTTAACCAGTGCTTTCCTTTGCATATGTTTGTTTGGCAGGCATTTATCAGACGCTGTCTTGCATATAGAAAGGAGGACCGATTTGATGTGCAGCAGCTAGGGAGCGATTCTTACCTGCAGCCACACATGAGACGCTCCAGTTCCTCTGGCAACCTAGCTTCAAGTCCAGCTCCTTCAAGTGTCATCTACTGAAAAACTGCACTGACTTACTGACTGAACCTGGTCCTGTTTCAATACCGGCTCTCCCTGCTGCAGGAACTGGACAGAAGCCAAGCAGACCTGGGACAAGTTTGTCCTCAGTTTGTTGATACAGGAGATTGACACTTGAATCATCTGGCATGTTGTTTTGGACAGTTTACCAATTGAATTGGGGGAAGGAAATGATGAAACTTGCCGTCAGAAAGAGTGTGTTGTGTATATGTTGAGCGTGATGGATTTTCCAAAATTCTGTAAAGCACTGCCCCTCTGAAGTAACTTGAAACAAGATAAATTTCTTTCTTTATTTGTGGCTGTTGCTTTACAGGATAAGCGGTTACCTGACACCTACCCTAAATAAATAAATGAATGCAGTCTTCACAAAGTAAAATAATGGCAATGATAAAAAGGTGAAGGGCCATAGAAGCCCCATGTACGGTTTTTAGAAATGTTTTGGATTTATGGAAGTGTTAGCTGTACAATTAGCTACCAGAATGTATAAGAATTAGCATATGTTGTGACATGTAGTGTCACAATAAGGCCAGACAAAATACTAATGATGCACAAAATAACCAAATGTAGAGAAATGACAATGTACAGGTTCCCTATGCAGGATAAAAAAAACTCCCTTCTAGTAAGTTAATGTATATTTGCTGTACAGGACCATACTTGCAGATATGGAAATTCAACAGATTAATTTTTTTTTTGCTGTTTTTTTTTCCTTGTAAATCTGAAGTGTTTGTTGCTTTTTAAAATGGCTGTATTGACCTACTTTGGGTACGAAGTGTACAGTTCTGTTGAAATTTAAAACGTAATAAATGCCAGGTGTAATTATTTGCTGCCTCAAATTTAAATGTTTATGCTCAAACTGTCCACATGAAGTGCCACCTGATGGCAGTTTTTACATTCAAAGCCAAAGACGTCTCCCATAAGGAGTTTTCCCCAACTCTTGTTATAGCGTTTGGCCAGCTACCCTCTATGCACTTGCTGAGTTTGTGTCAAATTAAGTACTGGAAACTTTTAAAGGAGGTAGAAGGTTAATCAGGAGAAAATTGTACTTTCTTGCTTCTGTATGGAGTTGCATTATAATATGTTAAATCCCTTCCAAGTCCTTAGGGTTTCAGTTATAAGCTTTAGTTTAGCAACTTGAACCTTCAGGTCCCATTGATGAGGCCACTCCAGAACCTTAATGTGCTTTATCTTGAGCCACTCCATTATTGTCTAGTGTTTTGCCTCATTGTGCTTTTAAAATACTCCTCTATAATCCATTTTGTTGTTCTGTCTCTCACTGTTAGAATATATTTACCATTTCTTCATCACAGGTCAAACGTACAAAATCAGCAGGGGATCAAAAGTTATACTTCTTCAAGTTAAACTAGGTGACTGGTCATTTATTACAGAAACATTGCAGATTTACCAAAAAAAATAAGGTGCCTGACATATTTTACCACACTTGCAATAAACAGATGGCGAGTAGGAGGTTGTAAATGCAAAAATTCCCTCATAAACAGCCCAGTTACATTTTTGCACACTGCAATATCCTTCTGAAGTATATACTATTTTAAGATTGAAGTTATGCCAGAACAAGCCTTTGCTTCCATTGAGCTACAGATAATTGAAGCAGTAAAAATAATGTAGCAATGAATAGAACTAGATTCTTCATAAAGATTAAAATGGGCGGAAGTTTGTAACTATCTTTAAATCGATGCTTAAGCTAAGGTTATTCAGGTTATGAAACCCTGGGAATCGCATTGCATCGTGTTTCCTTTTATCTACAAGGAAATTGTATAACAGTCTTAAATAGGCATATCAAAAAATTTTGACAATAAATAATGGAATCTGAGGGGTGGGGGATCTGTAAAAAAATTGCTGACTAGTGCAATAGTTTTCTAATTTCAGAAGACAAAATGCATTGTACAGGTTACCTACCTTTTTATATAAATTAGAGTACCAATCATTTGTAGTCATTGTTCCTGAATATGCTGGCTTTAAATAGGGCATAAATGTAAAATTATTTAAAATCTCTGAAAAACATGATGATAATGTCACGGGGAGCTGTTTGGTTTTGCACTAACCATTTCACCTCGTGTTACAGTTGTTTATATTTTTATATTTCTGCTAGTATGTCTATATACACTTCTAGGTATGTCTATTACAGCGTTTCACTGTAAGATTTCTGCTTACAGTGCAATAAGATTAACTGCCAATATTTAAGATTCAACAGGACACCTATTAGCAATACAGCTGACAAGAATGAAAGAAATACTTTAAGCACAAATATCTTTTTTTACATTTGCTTTTGTGCATCGAACACACCAATGACTATGGAAGATAGGCTAGAACATTTCTGAGGGCTACCACTATAATAACTGAGCTTTTTCTACATAGCTATTGAAGGGTAGGAAAGAGGCAGTAAACTTGAATTGTAAATTCTAATCTGCAATAATTTAGTATTGGGCCTTATAAGAATATTTAATAAATTTTTATTGTTGGACAGGATAAACCCAACCACGAGATAAAAGAACTGAGGGACAATCTCTGGCACCAGTCCAGGCTATATCAATATGGCCATTAGCAGTTCATTATAGTCTTCCTACATAAAAGGATTGTCAGTATTTATCACAGACATAATACAACAGGCTGTCCCAAGGGGTAAGAAAACATCAGTCACACAAGGCCTTCAGGCATGATCGCACAAGCTGTTTTTAAACGTTTCGCATAGAAACAAAACGATAATCAAGCTGAAACAGGCCAGCAGACCTGTGAACACTGGAGGGAGCTGAAGTGTTGGTAGTTGAACAATGCGGGACAGAAAAATGCTTGAACTTTACAGGAAAAACAAGGTTGTGACAAAACAGAAATCAGTTTGCTATCTTACTTATCTTTCCTGTATATATCCTAATATTATTTTGGATCGCAAATGATCACAGCTGAATTTTGCCTGTTCTCCCTGTAACCATGTGTGCTTTCTATAGGGTTATTTTATTGGTGAGTAAATAAATTTGTTCTTCTTAGCAAGGAATTCTGGATTTGAGAATTTCTTTTATTTTAGGTTTATTTAAAAGTACAATTCACATAATACATTCTCTATCTTATATGCCTGCTAATTCCATAATTCTGAGTTATAGGAGCCTATCCCAGCACACAGAGGCAGTGGTACACCCTGGACAGGTCACCAGTCCATTGCAGGTGCCACACATAGATGAACAACCACACACACACACTTACACTCACTCATTCCTATGGGCAATTTAAAGTCACCAATTAACCTAATGTACATGTTGTTGGACTGTGGGAGGAAACTGAGTACCTGGAGAAAACTCACATAAGCGCATGGAGAACATGCAAACTCTGAACAGAGAGACCCCTTGCTCGGAATCATTTCGATCAATTCATCATCAGCATCAGCAGTCCCTAAACTGTACAGCTGTCCGACTTAATGTAAAAATAATATTAACAATAGTAACCATTTAATCTGAATCAAACAACTTCATGTACACTACATATTGCAAACTAGTATAACAAAGAAAAGCAAGATGGTTAATGAATAAAAACTTCTATAGTCGTAACTAAAATCATTAAGGAACAAATTTGTAACCAAATCCAAGTTAAATTGAAACACACATTTAAAACGGATGGAAAAAGGCGTTTTATGCCAAATATAGGGCAGCGCGGTGGCATTGTGGTTAGCACGGTCGCCTCACAACTAGAAGGTCCTGGGTTTGAACTCCTGGGCCTGGGGTCTTTCCATGCAGAGTTTGCATGTTTTCCCTGCACTTGTGTAAGTCTCCTCCAGGTACTCTGGTGTTCTCCCACAGTGCAAAAACAGACATTTGGTTGATTGATGATTCTTAATTGCCCATAGGAATGAATGAATGAATGAGTGTGTGTGGTTGTCTGTATCTGGCCCTGCGATTGACTGGCGATCTGTCCAGGTATGTAGGCTGGAATAGGCTCCAGCAGACCCCTGTGACCCCGAGCTGGGGAATAAGCAAGTATAGAAGATGAATGAATGAATGCCAAATATGCGCTTTTAAATAGCCCAGTATAAATTTAGACCATAGATCATTTCTGATTTGTTTTCTGATGTTATTCATAGTCATAAAAAGAGCAGACCGGCAGGGAGCAAAAGAAATGTGGCCAAGTCAAACTGATTATTATTCCTAAAGTCCTGCTAAGCTTAATAATGCTTGTAATTAAAATTGATGGAGAATTCAAAGCTCTCCTAATGCAGTGTGCAGCTAATGGGAATGAAGTGTGATTTCATTTGGCTTTGTGTCAATGAGTTTTGTAAAGAACCAACTGAACCTACTCAGTTATTCTAAAGAGAACTGAATGAATATATATTGACCTGATCGATATTCCAGTGGTGATACCTCTGTATTTTAGATGCCGATGACTGTAAATAAGTCACAATACAATGTTTTGGTGCAGTATAACCGTGGTAATCAAGGCTGGAACAGATTCTTCAGTTCTCATTGCACTCTCTTCATTTTCATTATGTTGCAATTACCTTCTAAGGCCCAGGACACCTGGCTTCCAATTAACTCAGCAACTACACATCCATTTAATTAAGCTTCAATAATGTTGTCTTCTCTTAATATTGACTATAAGTAACCACTTATTTAGTAACCACAAAACTTCAAGCTTTAGGGTATGTGTTTGTTTCTTATGTAAACAGAGGTCTGGCATGTATCAGTGTAACCATTAATAACTGTGCCAATACATACTAAAAAATGTGCTGTATAGAAATCTTCTTGGGTAATATAGTTAGTACTAAATTTTGTACTCTGTACACAAAAAAATCTTAATATTCTGTATTTGTTGAATAGCCAGCCAAAAAGTATGCTTCTACGCTTTACCATGTTATTTTTATGTACACTGTTAAAAGTTTGTTGGTAGAAATTACAAAATTATGGCAGGACTGGGGTGGTTCGAGTTCTTTCTGTGCAGTTTACTCTGGTTTCCTCCCCCAGTCTAAAAACATGTACATTAAGTTGATTCATTCATTCATATTTTTTACCCGCTTAATCCCGAATCCGGGGTCACGGGGGTCTGCTGGAGCCTATCCCAGCACACATAGGGC
>JAOTQW010000038.1:6353197-6365207 GCA_026260075.1 Sisor rabdophorus | reverse complement strand
TAACACACCTGTTCCTTTAGCACCCAGCATTAATGTTCAAACACCCCCAGTCTAAACGGCCAAGGTGTGTTACATTGGGGGCTACTGCCCGCTATGAGAATCCCTATGTTACATTGATAACTTAAGGTCTAAATATCTATTTTGAGTTTTGGGTTTCATCCAGGAATACTACCTTTGTTAAAAAAGAATAAAACTGTGTTCATTAAAAAAAAGAGGAAAAAATAAAAACCCAAAACCATAAACTCATTACAAAAGTAATATAACAAACAAACCAACAAATAAACATGTAAGCCAGCTAATGAATCGTCTAGAAAGAAAGCAGGCAGCTGATGTCAAAATAAATCTATATGGAGCCTCTCCAGGAATGATTAAACAGAATAGTAAAGTTTCACCACTGAGAATTAGGATGTAAACAAGCTCACTGAAATCCCTTCAGAAAAAACACACACGAATGCATGTACACACACAGAGAAAGAAAGATAGATAGCAATAGATAAAAAGAGAAAGAGAGAGAGAAAGAAATGATATTGAGTGTGTTATCGTGAATATTCATCCAAACAATGACCTACAAACTTGATGGACATGGGACCAGAATGAAAATGATTTCTGAACACGCAACACACATAAATAAAGCTGTGATTGATGGAAGAAATTTGATCTAAATAATACCCACATTGCTCATCTCCATGGTGTCCTAATAGTCTTAAGAAAGGAAATTAAGTCCTTTAGCTGCACTGTGTCTCTCAATTTTGGAAACAAGGTTTTGGGTCCCAAGTCCTTTTTTACATCAACTTGTCAGAAATTCCTAAAGCTTTAAGAATGATCTCAATCTATTTTTTCTTTGAGTAAGGGTATGCTTAAAGTTTAAGAATAAAACATGTGGAAGGTTTTTTTGCTGAAGTGTTTCCATATGGATAACTTGGACAATCTGTAATCCCAGTTCACTCGTGATTATTGGATTTACATATTCTTTTGTAAATTGCAGGTCTTTCCAAGTTGTATAACCAAAATAAGTAATAATTTTTCTCCAGAGAGAATAACTCTAAATCTACTATACATCGTCTGTACCTTGGTTTAAATGACCCTACCTTGCTTTTAATAATATGCATATGTTTTGCTATAATTAGAAAAAAAATAGACTAACACACATGTGTACGTTTAGAAAAAAAATGTAGATAGAAAAAAAGGGGAACAGGAGCAAGAGATTGAGGAAGAATAAGAGACAAAAAAAGAAACATAGGGAGAGAGAGAGAGAGAGAGAGAGAGAGAGAGAAACCTAGAGAGAGAGAAACATAGGGAGTGAAAGAGAGCAAGAGAGTGAGAAAGAACGAGAGAGAGAGAGAGAGAGAGAGAACAAGAGAGAGCAAGAGAGAGAAAGAGAGAGAGAGAGAGAAAGAGAATGTGAACAGTAAAGAGAGTAGCTCTTGTGAAATTCACCACATCCATTCCAACACTGACCCAAACAGGGCTTTAATTTGTTACAAACCCAGCTTGGTAAACAGTGGATGAACATAATTCCTAAGCACTGTCGCTATGGCCACATTTGCCATCAAGGTTTTGTAACAAAAGTTGTGTACAGATGGCCAGAAACACTAAATAGGGCTTTGTAAATACTAATGTAAGAAAAAAAACAGAGATGTCTAATAAAAACACACCCAGACATACACCCTGTTCACAGAGATACCTAGTTGACTGGAAACCAGATGAAGTCTGCCGATGGCTCTGTCTGTGATCTTTTCTGATTCTGTGTCCTCTGTATGCTGTGACAAATTCAAAGACAAGTTATTAGAGTACAAAGTCTAGTTTGTTTAATGATTTCATTTTTAGGAAATAAAAATGTAAGTTTTTATATTTTATTTAAACAAACTAATATATGATTATTTAAACCTCTCTTTTGCATTAAAACCAATACCCAAAGCATGCATTTATGATTAAAAGCAAACATCTCTGATGACTTTAGTACATAATTACTTCATGTATTACAAATTAACAGAATAAAAAACAACCTGAAACTGAACACACTTGAAAGAGAAGCAGTTGAACTAAAAATGCAGAAACATTCATATATTCTGGTTGAAATGGGGTTTAGCAATTAAACTGAGAGCACATTAAAGCTTCGATAAAGCCAGGAAGGAGTAACTTTAGGATTTCAATGTAAGTCTGTTTTTTTATGCTATGAGGTGATGTATCCCACAACATGTTGAAATACTTAATGAATAGTAGATCGAGAACTCAGATAATGTCACCTAACATGGCTTTTGGAGCAATAATGGGAATAACAGACGTTTTACAATACTTTCAGTAGTCAGTAGGGATAAAAAAAATACTGTTTATTCATTCATTCATCTTCTATACCTGCTTATTCCCTATCTCCCAGTGCCAAAGGGTAAAAGGCAGGGGTACACCCTGGACAGGTCGCCAGTCAGAGTTACTGACATTAAAATCTTGACATTTATTGACATTAAAATCTACATTGTCACCTTAATATTTAATCTTATATTGTAGCTTAGTAAGGTTTTTTTTTTCAAATCTGAGTATAGGCTCTATCAGCGTGTGTGGGGTGAAGTGATGACAATTTCTGTGTTGGGTTTGGGAGAATACTGCATAACTGATTGGCTTGGATAGAGTAAATTTTCATTGTTAGAGTAAAAAAAGAATAGTGCGAATTATGCACAGTCACACACAAAGTACATACATCCCAGACTTGCTTGAACAGTTGTGTTAAAAAAAAACTCAAGAGATACTTTCCCTTGTAATCAAGTACTTTAATAATGTAACTTACTTTAATTGTGGAAGGTTCTTATAAATGTTCTTATAAACAGGTTTGCGTTAAATATGCTAGAGCTGCTCAAATTAAAGAACTGGATGTAACAAGTTGAATGTGCTGGAGTGAAACAGCAGAATACTGAAAGCCCTGTGACTTTTTAACTTTGAGTTTCCAACCTCTCATAAAAAAGGGGCCATGGGAGGGACCACATCAACAAAATCAAGTCAGATGGCTGTTCTCTGTGTTACAGAATAGTTCATCTGGTCTATTAAAAGGGCATACCAAATTGGGCAGATGAAGGTCTGGAAAAAAGTGAAGAGTGAGAGTTAGAGAAAGAGAGAGAGAGAAGCCTCTGTGTCATGTCTGAGGTGAGCAGCACTTGAAGAGAGGAGAGAACAATGGCATCTCTCCACCCTGTCCCTCCCTCTCGCCTGCCTTCCCCGGTACTCTGCTCCCTCCCTTTCCCTCCCTCCATATGTCCTCATAGGAGTAGTAGAGCAAAGAAGGGGGCACTCAAGAAGGTTAATATGCCTGCTTTGATCTTTGCCAGGCCACAGTGAGTAAGAATTCATTTACATTTCGGATGAAAAGGTTGACAGTATAAAAAGGCATCTTGTTTCTGGTATGTGAGAGGGCTGTAATAGGCCGGGAATTTAAGAGAGGAAGTGGCAAGGAAACAGAGGGGGGATAAACCACCACCTCCTCCCCCTTTCCCCTTCTCCTCTCCTCTCCTCCACTGCCTACACTGGGAATGAGATGAAAGAAAGCAAAGGATCTTAATATGCACTTCTTAACATAAGGAAACATGGGGACCAAATGCTGGATACCAAACTCTTAAACTTTTTCATTTTATTATTATTTATTTATCATTTATGTGGTTTCTTTGTTACAAATATAGAAAAAAATACTATTTTGAGTGTTTATTAAAAAAGGGAATTAATCCACGCACAATGTTTTTTAGCACATGGAGAGAAGTTGTGTGGTATAGCTGTAGCTGCTTAGAGATGAAATCATTACCTGATTGAATGTGCACTGCTGCAATCTCCCGATTCTGCTTAATCTGCTTCACACGCTGACGGACTAAATACCCCCTCCATGCTAGAAAAAAAATTCAGTTAGGTTTAAAAACCCCAAATCCACAGCCTAACTGAATATCTCATTTTCCATTGGATAACAGTATGTGAAAAAGTAGACTTAAACACAATCAATTAGCATAAGGAACATAAACAAATTATAAAATAGATTAATAGATCTACTTTAGAAGATCTTTAAAGGCACCTAAACAGGGCATTTGTGAAAAATGGATGTAAGTGACTATGCTAATATACAATATCGGCAAAAGTTCATGGGCACCTGAGGATCACAATCACATGGGATCTCAAACATCTTATTCTAGATCTAGATTTAATTTAATTTTACCATTTGATTAAGCTCCGCTCTTCTAGTAACAATTTCCTCTACATTTACAACATTTAGCAGACGCTCTTGTCCAGAGCGACATACAAAAGTGCCACTACAATTTAACAAGCTTGAATGTGAGATATCTCTTTATTCAGCTACATCTAGTGAGATCAGGTAACAATGTCAGGTAAGGAGGGTCAGCAGGCAGTATTCCAGTTCATTCCAAAGGTGTTCAGAGGTGTTAAGATCAGAACTTAGTGCCAAACAGTCATTTTTTCACTCTAACAATAACAACACACCGTGTAATAATAAAGCTCAGGGTCTTTGCACGCAGGGTCATTGTCATGCTGCAATAGTGTTGGGGTCTCTTAGTTCCAGTAAAGGAATAATGTATTGCTACAACAAACAAAAGCATTCTAAACAACTGTGTGCTTCCATATTTGTAGCAACAGCCTTCTTGCTGCTAGGACCATTTTAGATAATTTTATTTATGCATATTATTTATAATTTATAATGCTGGTGTAAAAATAATGCACAGCCAAACCAACACAATCTGACTGATTACTACTCTCAGGTGGAAAACCTTAAAACCACTTTCTTATTTGGATCTATGAAGCTAAGTAGAAAGAAGAAATTTAGGCTTTCCATTATGCCTCTGTAGCCATGATATACCTGACTGGATGATGATTGCCCCGTGATTGCGCTTCTCTTTCTCCCGGCGGTATTTCCTTGCCCCCAGCCAGCCTTTAGTGTAGGCCTGGATCACCACCACCCGAGCCATCACCTCTCTTAACAACAAATTTAGCTGCTCCACGTGGTAGTACTTCAGAAACACCTGCCTCGTGCACACACACGCACATATGAATGCAGATAAAACACACATTTATGCGCAACGTGTACCCTTACCTCTCAAAAACACAAACAATGTTTGTAATCAAGGGGCTTATGGAGGAATAACACTCTTTGAGCTTCCTGTTTTTTTTTTGTTTTGTTTTTTCAAAGCTGCAGATGCCAACCATCTGGTCAATTAGAGTCATAGATAACAACCCCTCTACTAAGGGATTTAACTCTTCAGAGAGAAAGAAAGAGAAAATGAAAGAGGCTGGGAATCAAAGAGTTGTTTTTTTTTGTATGCATTGAATTGGGTGGGAAAAAACAGCCTTATGTTGTGTAGAACAGGTATTTCATCACCCAATTGCCCATCTAATTTTGTCAAGTGTGCGTAGTGAATGATGATTGTACCTTGGTCCTGCCCAAAACCCAGTTGTTTAGCTTGGCTTTCTGTAAAATAATAACAGCATTTTCTTTACTGCTTTCTGGTATTTGATGTGCCCAGAAAGCCAGATAGTAGTACCTAAGGAGAGAAAATACTATTAATTATCTTACAAAAATCACTGAATACAATCCTCTACATTTATACAGATCAAATGTACAGAGACAGAAACACACAATACTACCAGCAACACCAATTTAAAACACTCAAAGACTCACAGACAACTTTACTTTAACCTGTTAGAATGTATCAGATTATTCTGGGATTAACATACACAACAAGTTTTTACATTGTTTTTATATAGTTTACGTGCAATGATGGCTCCAGGGACACATCTATTGAGCTATGCATATGGATAGCTCACATACATAATGAGCAGGAAAGTACCAGGAAAGAGCATAGTGAGTTTTAACTTATGTAACAAGAATAGAAATCTAAGGTATAGAGTTATAAAATTGTGAAAAAAATAATTAAATAAATAAATATGTTTACAATTTTAGTAAGTGCTGTACACAGGCTATACAACATGGCCTTAAAATAATAATTTTTATACTTTTTTATAAATTCATGTTTTTATTTTACCTTATCTTATATGTTAAAAAACACAAAAACATATCTCTGTAATTAAAATGTTTTTTTATGATTAAAATGTTTTATTTTATTTCAGATTTAATTTTTTGTTTTGTCATTATATCATTTGAAACTAGTTCAAAAATCCAAATTGCACATAAACTTGTATTGTTCCAGTTTTGGTTTAGGCTCAAGAATCGAAATCTACCTGCTTTAAATAATAATTGCTGAGTCAGCTATTAATTATTATATGGTATATATCTATTTTAAAAGGTTATTTAACCAGTAAACGTATAATCTTAAAAGAATACATTAACATTTGGTTCGCTTATGTACAGTGTTCACCACTCTCATGCACTTGAAAGCAGCAGTAATAGCGTTAGGACCTCAGGTTCATTGTTTACACACGTCAAGGCTCATGAGGGGTCGGGTTGATACTGGGTGTCTGTCTGCTTTGCGGAGGAAAATAACTATTATTGTGTTTCCTGAAGAAAATGTTCTCTTTGATATACCAGTACCTACTTCCTTTCATTAATTCATGTTGATACCTGTAATCTCTTTGATGGTGGATACAAAGTGGACACTTCCATGACTTCAGAGAAAGCTTTGATTCAGTCATACAAATTTAGGCTACTTTGCAGAGGAGTTTCATATCGAGGCCCTGTTAGTCCACTGAACTGGTTAAAGAATTATAAAATCCACTAAACATGAATATAATACTTGGCTGGTAATAAATGATGGCATGAGCCTTGGGAAAAACTGAATAACCAGGACATTCTTCAGATCTGAAAGATAGCAAGAAAGAGGAAAGACTGGAGTTTGTTGTCCCTTTTGGAGAAGGGCTAAATTGTGTGATGCTAATGTAGATGACCTACATGTAAATGTTAATAATTTGCTGAAGAAAAGGAAGGGTGAGAAAAGCAGAGGGGGAGTGGGGTTTAAAAAGCTTTTTTGTAATTCCACACTTTTCTGAGAAGTACATCCATGGTGATTTAAAAAAATGTTGAATACTCTAATCAGATGGCTGAAAAATATTGATCAATGATTAATTTATTGATTTGTGACATAGATTACGGAAACAAAAAGAGCGGATTTCCTAAAAACAGTTCTTTACTCGTCAACAGAAAATCTTAAAAGACTTGTTCCTGTTTGCAATAGTGCCGATAAAAAATTATTATAAATATTGTTACATAGTAAAAAATACATAAACTTCAATTATTACTTTTAATGAAACGTCTAATTTGAAAGTTGTTGACTTTTTTGTTGTCTTTATATGTTTGGACATTTTTTAGTCTAGTGACCAGAACAAAACCAACTGGATTAATGTTATATAATATACTGTTAGATAAAAAAGAAAGGTACCTTTGTCAGATACAAAACATGACTTAAAAATACAAACAAATGAAAGCAGATCTTAACAATAGAAAAGCAGGAACACAGTTTTAAAGCTGTAGCAGTATAGTAAAGATGTGTATCAAAGCCTTTTGAAAAAGAGAGAAAATGTACATAAAGACGGTGGGCAGACCACAAGACTAAAGTGCAGGTGCACAAAACTGGAATGTGCCATGCAAAGAGTCAGGTTACTTAAGGTTTAGAATGATAAATTCCTGTGGACGTAAGCTCCTCCTGGGCTACATTTGTTGTTAATTGAAACATTTTAGAAGGTTGGGCATTGTCATCTGTAGAGAGAAGGTTAGTGTTCTTCCCTGTTTTCATTTCATACAAGGACACAACAGAATAATGGACAATTTAAGAGCCGTGTATATACGAAAAATAAAAAATAATTAGGGTTATGTACATTTCAATGTCGGGTTAATTCATTACTAAACCAGAACAACAACAAAACATCCAGAAAAAAATTGTCCAAAAAAATTATATATTGATTTAAATTAATTAAATCTTTTTCAAAACACTTGACTTGGTGGCAAAACCCTTGTTAGCAGTGCTGTTGTTGGCCACCCAGTTTGCCAGGTTCAGCCAGTTCTCAGGAAGGATTCTGCAACTGAAAGCTTTCTACAGATTTTCTATAGGATCAAGGTCTGGAGAGTGGCTAGTCCACTTTAAAACCTTAACATCCTTCTTCTTGAGCCACTCCTTCACTGTCTGGGCAGTGTGTTTTGGGTCAATGTTATGCTGGAATAGTGTAGTTTGGAATCTGATTGACATTAGGACAGATTGTAACAAAATGAGATTAGGAGCACTCCCTTAAAGAGAGTCCCCTTAAGAAAGGGCTTTTAATCACAGCTAGTTTCTTATGTTAAAATAAAACAATTTTATTAGAGTAATTAATTTTACAAATAATTGTTCCTCTTACTGTACATATTTGAGGAAAAAGTTAAGAAAATGTGTTTATTTTTCTTATAGTACAGAGGACAATTTTGACAATTAATCGCACATTTTGGTTATAAGTTATAATACGTCAGTCATAACAGTGTGGCAAATTGGCATAAATGTTAATATTCGCTTGTAAACTGATGTTGTTTAATTTCTGGCTAATAAACCATATACCAGATATACTTCCCTTCAGGTTTGTTTACTTTTTGTCCTTATTTAGTAGCTACTTTCCTTTAAAGGTGCTCATCCTGTGTTCAGGGAGTTAAATATTAACCTATTAATAACTTCATGTTGCTGAATTTACCCCACTTATTCTGCTTAATTTAAAAAGCCTTGTTTTCTTGTGTAGTGGCTGCTACAAGGGCTGTGAGCTTTCCTACCTGCTAACAAAGTCACTAAAGGTGATACGGTGAGAGAAGCCCTGTCGTCGAATGTTGACAGTTTCCAGTATGCCTGTATATCGTAGCTGCACCATGACACGTTCTTTACAGAAGCGTAGAGCCTGACGATCATCATTGGGTTTAATGCAGCGTACAAAATGAGGCGTGCCCATTACCATCTTTGACAACAGATCCATTAGAGAATACTAGATAAAAATATCAACATACATTATACAGTAAAAATTACTAAAAACAAGTATATGCCAAGCATCTAAAATCTATTAGTATTTAAGTAATTACAAATAGTTATATTTCTGTAACTATTTGTTATAAATGAGCTATAATGACTGAGTTTGTTGACACCCACACGGAAATAGGATGCTACAGTCTGCCTTCTCATGTTGGTGGTCTCCTCTGGGTGTCTCATCATCTCCATGGTATCCACCTAAAACAATACACTTTAGTTTTCTTCTAGTGACTGACTACATCCATCCATCCATCCTTCCATCCTTCCATCCATCCATCCTTCCATCCATCCATCCGTAGATAGATGATAACATTAACACATTGCCAGAACCTTTTTTTATTTGGGATTGTAAATGCTGTACAATAATGTAATATTACGCATAAAAAATATTCTGTAGTTTGCAGGACACTTGAAACCCAACACCATGAAAGCAGGAGCAATGAGAAAATACTGAAAAGAAAATTGAAGATTCTTCTTTGTGAAAACATAAAGCGCATTAGCTTTATATCAACAATGTTTCACCAGAACACAATATGATCTTTTTATTAGCTATCTTCTCTCCTTGACAAATTTCACAATGAGATAAATATTTTATAGAACATCTATGCTGCAAAGTGCATATTCTAACACTTCATTTCATTTGAACAAAGGTGAAAGATATGCTCAGAATTTTATTACACTTCTCTTTCATTCTGTAAATGGAAGTTTTGACAGTCAGCTTTGAGAAACAGGAATGAGCGGGTCCTGCTTTAGCAAGATCTCAGTCTATCTACAACTGTCTACTTCTAACTTACTGTAGTTTTATGTGTTTTATGTATTTGTTAAACCATTATTCAATTTAATAATAATTTTCAATTTAATAATAACCACTATACTCTTTACTAATTATATTATTACTGGTTATTACCAGTAACCAAGTATAGTTTTTATTTTAATAGTTTAATATTAAGAGGAATTTTGAAGACAAGCTGTGTAATTAAACAATGAATTTAAACTGTTTTTTCTGGAAGTAATAAAACTGAGCTTAAAGCTCATCATGTTGGAAAAAAACACCTCTTTTCTGAAATGAAAGTGGTTATTAAGTAAAAAAAAAATAAAATGTTTGATAAGGTTTAAGATCTGAAATGCTTTTTTTTAGAAAAAGAACTGATAGATAAGAAGCAAGTATTTATATGTACAGACCAGTTACTCTGAGCTGAGATGATGATAGTAATTTCTAGTCCAATGCAGGGCCATACATAGACGAACAACCACACACACTCTCACTCACTCCTATGGGCAATTTAGAGTCACCAATCAATTTAATGTTTTTGAATTGTGGAAGGAAACTGGAGTACACAAAGAGAACCTATGGAAGCTCAGGAAAAACATGCAAACTCCGCACAGAAAGACTCCTTGTTCGAATTGAACCTGGGACATTCTTGCTGTGATTTTTTTTATCTTCATTAAAATCCTTTTATTTTGTTTAAACTGTTTATTTAAAGATCAGTATATAAGTAGTCCTGTTCAGGGTGTACTCCTGCCTTTCAGCCAATGACAGCTGGAATAGATCCCAGTACAGTCAATTACCATCGAGCCGCACACACCTGAAAACAACGGTCACTAAAACCCCAGAAAAATCTTGCAAACTACCAATTCTTGCAAAAATAGCAAAAGGTTTTCTTCAAGATGTTTCGGTCTCATGACTTTCATCATGTAATATATGAATAAATGCATTAGGATACCTGATTATCACATCCATATGTGTTTTTAAACATCCAGTTTCAGATGTAGTCCCACTTTAGGCGTGTAATAACATCTACACCTCTGGATAAGCTTTCAGAATAATGCTTTGAAGATTTTCCATTTAGCCACAGTTATTGCTAATGTTGAGTGAGAAGGTCTGCTGTGAGTCAAAGTTGCAGTTTCTGCTAAAGGACCTGCACTCTTGGTGCCAGAAAAGGTTTGATGGATGATAAAATCCTCATGTGTGCAGGTTGCCGAAAAAAGAAATACTCATGGAAAGGAAAATGTTTATTAAAATTAATACATTTTTATACCCTCTTATTTCCTAATTCAGGTCACAGGACCCTACATTTACAGCAATTAGCAGATACCCTTATCCAGAGCGAATTACAACTAGTAGAGTAAGTGGGGGCTTAGGAGCCCACAGTATTTGCTTAAATCAAACCCTGTCTTTCTGGTATAAGTCCAACACCTTAACCACTAGGCCACTAGGGGTAAATCCTGCCAGGTCACCAGTCCTTATCAGGGCCACACATAGACGAACAACCACACATTGCCCAGTGCCGCCCTAAAATTGGATTACTAAAATCATACTATTATTTATTGCAAAAAGCAACAAGGACAACCAAAAATAAAAGAAAAGCAACAAGTACAACCAAAAATAAAAGTAATTTATAGGCACAAGGTTAAAAGCTACGGTAACTCTTACTGTGGTTCATGCAAGGAATGTAGACCAGGCCCACACCAAGGCAAAATGTCGTTGAAAATGAGACGTCTAAAGCTGTTTTTTTCTATTTCTTTTTTGATTTGTATATAAAATGGAAGCAATTCCAACAAAAAAACAGAAGCTGTGAAATTAAACACAAGTAACCTGTGGGATTTTGAGGGTGGGAGTGGGACAAAACTTTGATATTGCGGGTGAGAACAGAAAAAATGACACATTTTTGCAAAAATTGGACAGAACCTTGAGAGGAACTACAAACTTGAGAATGTGGCTTTTGTGCACAAGGGCGCTGTCGTGCAGGAACACTGTTGGGAGGGGAAAAATGTAATGCTACAAATTGAGAGACCAGAAAAGTCAAACTTCTCAACACAGAACCCACCTTAGAAAGCTATTATTATTTCACACATTGTACAAAATAATATAAATGCATTGTGTGAGCACATATGATTGTGTGAGCACAAATATTTGAAAAAATTAACGTTGGTATAGGCAGCGTGGTGGGGTAGTAGTCCGAAAACATGTGAATTAGGTTGACTTCTTCTTCTCCTTTTGGCTGCTCCCATTTAGGGGTCGCCACAGCGAATCACCT
>JAOTQW010000038.1:6310117-6320741 GCA_026260075.1 Sisor rabdophorus | reverse complement strand
AGGACCTTCTTGTTGTGAGGCGACGGTGCTAACCACTACGCCACCACGCCGCCCATTTGACACCCTCAAAATAATAATTATGCTTGCAATATGAACAAGAAAGATTATTTCTTTATTTAATTTAGAACCACACAAACAATACAGAATAGTTCTATTGCAAGGTTGCTGTACTTGAAGACTTGGATAAACACAAAAATAAAAAATCCAACAAACATAAAAAAAATTTATTTAAAATTTAACATGGCTTTTTAAGCATTTTAACAGCGTTTGGTGAAACGTTAAGTAAATTATTTGTGTCAGTCTAGTGTCTTCAATATGACATTTTGTAAAAAATTACTTGGTCAAATCTTCTTTTAAAATGGTTTGATTTTCTATTTAAAAATTCAGGGTGGTCAATAGACATATTTCACTCTCCCCGCCAATTGTTTAATATGAAGCAGTTTTTACAATTTTAGCATTCTTAGCCTTCTTTGAAGCTGCATCAGATTGTTTATTTTTTCTGAACCAAAAAATAGCCAGAGACCCATCAGAAGATGATATTGTAAAATTGTAAATTGTCTACCATGGTTAAGATACATTATTTTTACATTAGTTACATACATTGCTTGTATACCCGATTTTGGGTCTGTGAAAATTCTAGCATTTTTTTCCCTGGACTTGCCTCAATGTTTTCCATAGCTAAAAGTAAGGCATGTGCTTCAGCTGTAAAAATTACAGACTCCACAAATTAGGATTTGGACTTCACAAATTAGGAGAAAAAGACTGACACTCATAGTATCTCAAAAAGGTGTTCCATTCCTACACTTCCTATCATATCATGGTGATGCTGATTTAAATCAGGATAATTGGAAGAATGAATGAATAATTGGAATGGTTTTGGAAGCTGCTTAAGTATTAGAAGGCTGATTTTGGGTGTCGGCCAGGTTTTATACGCGCTAATGGAAAATGGCTAATAAGCAGGTGTTTTGTGTCTGTCACACCGCATTTGCCACAGTATGGCTGAGTTATAAGCGCAAACAATTATGCTCTCAGCAACAAAAGCAAGGGGAAAGCTAGGTACTGTACCTGTGTTCTGGCAGGTCTGTCCTATCTTTCAATGTGCTTCACCCACAAAATATATTGTCTGAAAATCGACTCACTAGCTTTCATTTACAATTTGGACATCCTTATTTAAGCTGGAAGCCCTTTTGGATAACGCGGACAAGATGTCCTACCTCTGTTTATTAATTTGGTAGCTTATTCTGAGAAATAAGATTATTGTTATATAACCACCTGTAGCACATATTGAGTAGATATGATACATTGGCTGTGCTGGAATCTGCTGATGTACAGAAAATGACAAGGAAACAAAAAGAATGACTGTACAAACTAATAATAATAAGGCACTCAATGCTAATGACAATTGAATTGTGGAACATTGGTCTAGGAGGAAGTACTGAGAAACATGAAATAAAATAAATCACTAATAATTTGTACCTGAGACTGATGTAACATTTTGAATTACATCATTATTTATTTCATTATTTTCTCCCACATTATTTCTCATAAACTCATGTAATTCAATTCCTTCTACTTTAATACCGATTGAAGTCTTGACTAGATCCAAGGTGCTATACAGGTTTTTAAAAATGATGCACTGCTTAAAGACATATCCTTTCTCTATTTCATCATAAACTATCTGTGAGAACAAAGCAGTCAAGCATATATAAATGAAAACCCTGTTAAGCACCATTTTCCTTTTTTCCCCCTAACAGTAATCTGCCATCCTCGGCTGCTCTAAGTCACCCCAGCCTTTGATAGAAATGCAGTTAGACAGTCCTCTCTGAAGAGCAGATCAAAGGAGAATAACCGACTTCTTCAACGCAAGCTATAATGCGAGCCCGCAGCAACGGTCTCGCCTTGATGTTGCGCTGCCATGGCGAGCCGTCTCTACATAATAAAAAGAAATCAGTAGCGCTGATGGCACTGCTCAACATCCTGATCATGCTGTGTAAATTCCACCAAGCTTTCTCCTCTCGCCGCCTGTTTGAGAGACAGCATGTAAACAGGAGCCGTTTGTTCTAATCAAGGTGCAAAGCTACAGAATTCATGTCAGGGAGCTTGGTGCCAAGCAGATGCCGCCAGCAGTGGCACTCAAAACATCACTTTGTTACACTCTGGATAATATGCTGATGACAGAAAAAAACCCCACAGATCCCACACAAATATCCCCACAACACTTTTTTAGAGATTACAGTAACTGAAAAAACTAAAGTAAACATGAAAGGCATGACACGTTCACGAGCAACATTTAGTACTGTTACAGGTTTACAAGCGTACAGTAATAACAGGTTTGTATGCTACTTGTGCGTTATTATTTAATAGATTTTACATCGCTTTGGTACTATTTTCACAAATCTTTCAAAACATATTTTCACTTTAAACAATCTCAAAACATCACAAAGTTTTTCTTTCACTACACAAAATAACTACACTAAAAATAATAAATATTTCCTATACAGTAACTTTCTTAGATTAAGTATTTACTATCTTTATTTTGCATGTCTTCTCTTTCAGTTTTCTTATTTGTTTATTATTAACTTGAACTCATCCTTTTTTGGGGTGGGATTAAAAAATATATTTTAAAAAATGTTTTGCTTCTATTGATCTAAAAGAGGGATGAAATGTTGAAAATAAAGAGAGAAAGAGGTGGAATCCGAAGGGACCTAAGCTGGAAATCAAACCAGGGTGATCGGAGTGAAACTGCACGTGTGGGTGCTGCGCCTTAACCCACTACAGCATGACATCCCTGAACCATTTTACATCAATTTGTTCACAATTGTTAGACTATATGAATTTCAACAGCTACACAATTGTGTATTTGTACTTGCATCTAAATGACATGTAACCACAATGAATACTAGGTATTGCTAATTAATGTCATACAGTGGTAATCACAATTGGCCACCATATACAGTAATATAAAAGGAGTGGGGTGGGGGGTGTAGACACTGGCATTTTCTTTCAACATAGAGCAGACAGCAAAGACTAGGAAGATCTTGTGGGCAAGGGCTTAATTCAGTAAGGTGGGCAGGACCACTAACTAAAAGGTCAGCATCTTGATTACACAATCAAAGTGTTTATTATCTAAAAAAGAGAGGCAGTTGTCTTTAATGAAAACTAGGTCCTTGTCATAGATCATGTGGGCTTAGTGGTAGTGTTGTCTGCATTATTTTTTTGTAGGAAGAACCCAATGAATATTAAGTGTTGTATCAACTTTTTCTTTTAAATCTGATGGAATATACTCTCCAGTTACAGTTATCCACTGCAAACTTGGCAAAGCAGATTTATAATGGTGCTCAGGGGCTTTGTGTAAAGGGGCAGGAAAACTGTTTGAAACCCCTAAGTTGTAAGAATTGCTTCTGGCTTTATGGCAACAGTTTGGAAAATCCAATACTAGATTAAAGTGTGTCCACTTTATGCCTTTAACACTGAGGACATAGATATGACTAAAGAATTTTAGGCTTCTTTGCTTCACTGTGAACATCTACATCAGAGTATCATTTTAAGTAGGAAAATGTACCAAAAATACAAATAAAACATCAGCACATAGCTTAGTTCATAGCAGGGTGGGCACTCTTAGTTCTTGGCTGGTGTCCTGCAGAATAACTCTGCAGTTACGGCCATGGGGTCTGCTGAAGCCTATCTCAACAAACATAGCGAAAAATAGGTATAAACTCTTTCACAGGATACCAGTCTATCACAAGGACACACACGTACACTCACTCCTATAAGCAATTTTGAATCACCAAACAACTCCGAGTAAACCCATGCAAGCATGTGGAGACATGAAAAATGCTAACAACTACATCACTGCCCTGCCCTTTTTTTAACATGTTCAAAATAAGTAAGATTTCTTTACAATTATTACTTAACAGAAAGTAAAATTAAAATTTGCTGTGATCAGGATTTTATATACTGTAGATTCCTTAGCTGTTAATAATTTGTTTAAAATTGCAGAAATGCTGGGGTTTTATGATATCACTGCATTAATGACTAACTGCACATGCCTTGTGACTAAATGTATAATAAAAAAGACAGTAAACAGCTTGACAGCCCGGTGTATCTGAGTATAAATAGCAAAATGATTTACCAAAGTGCTATAAAAATCCTCAGAAGGTACAATCATCTTGCTATAAATGGCTCTGAATCTCATTCACAGCAAGACAAGAGGAATAAATAGTGTCATGTAACCGTGTCAATGAATAGCGTCAGTAACTAATGTGTTTGAAATCAACATAGTGACATTTTAAAAATGATATTCAGTCAATCTGTAACCTTGGTGGAAGGCAGTGTACCATATAGTCACAGATGTCCTTTATTATGAGGAGAAACACCTCCCATTGACAGACAAAAAATTCTCTACACACCCACTCATAATATCAGTGTCCGAGGTCAGCCCACAAAGGGGGTGTGTGGGTGTGTGTGTGGGTGTGTGTGTGTGACCACGACAGATGACATGATAACAGAATCATTTCGTACTTCGGTGCACACACATAGCTATTTATTTAGATGTGGCCTTGCTAAAGGTCCCTATTTCATTGATTTATGTGTCTCATTCAAGTATCCACTCTCATTTTAGGGAAAAATTAAGAAAAAAGATTGGATCAAAATCTTGTATTTGTAACAAATATACCAACAGCATTTACTAATAAAATTCTAACTTTTAGAAGAAATCAAGGCAAATCATTTAAAATAAGCCAGGTCAGTTTCACAAGTTCATATTTTTATTTTATAATTTCAGAATGATTTGCACATATAATTACTGAAAACTTAGCCTGCTTTTCAGGGTATCTGCTGACAGGCCATGATACGAATAATTACATTGGTTATTATAAAAGGTTATTTCTGGTAGCCAATGTGCATGTTCGGACTAAAGGTGTGTGTGTAAGGTTACAGTTACAGCAGCAGCTTAAGGCCCTGGTCTCATGTGGGCTTGTTGAGGGACAGATAACATTATGTGAGGAGCCCAAGTGTCAGCCTCATCTCAATAAGAAAAGAAGAGGCTAATCACACATGCAAATTGCAATCAGAGGGTGCAGTCATGCTGCATTGTGTGAGATAATGGTGTGATTGCGGCGATGCCAGAAGGTCAAACACTTCCACCATTAACGCATTCAAATAATCATTAATCAGAACAACACATAGGGACAGATTTTCTGAGTGAAAAATCACATGACTTAGAATAAAATAACATTTTTATTTGCCCCAAACTATTTTTTAAATGATCAAATGGCATTTTAATCTATTGGAACAATTTACTTTAAAAAATTAAGTTGAAAGAAGTGTTTCCAATTGTGCAGCTTTTTAAGAGGATCCCATGACATCTTATCAGCCCCCCCCCCCCCCCCCATCCTCGAAACCCATCTTTATTTTTCTAGACTGCTCTTTCTGTTCGGGTGGGTGGATGTTGCCCTCTGCTGTCTCACCTTGGTATTTTGAATAGAGCTTTCACAGGATGCATCTCAGACAGTGGTGGATCTCCTTCAGCCAGCTCGATAGCTGTGATGCCTAAAGACCACACATCACAGCGGGCATCGTACCAATAATCCAACTGCTGCTCACATGCAATCACCTGTGGAAAAAAATAAAATAAAGCTACAATGTGTACTGATATTGTATTATTTGAATTTACGTAATGTCTATCTATAGATGTCAGTGTGGCTAAATAATCAATAGCTTAATCATATCGCTATTATTTTTGGAAATTTTTAATTTTGGATTAAGTTCTTTAACATTATTATTTTCTCTTCCAGGCTATTAAAGGCTCAGACAACACTGTGACCAATCATAAAACAGAAGTGCCGCTTTGGCAGACTGAATTCTAATTGGCCTGGAGGCCGGACCTCCTCTATCCCAATCATCTCGCTTCACTACCAAAAGGCACTAGTAAGTCTCTGAGCTATTAACCTTCACATGACTCCAGCTGTGCTCACACACAGACACACACTTAAGAATGAACATGCACACAAGCACACAATCTCTTACACAGAGCCAAACATTTCAATTACATAGCAGACTGTACTGTTTCAAAGCAATAGATTTACCACAAACAGTGTGCATAATGGCGATGAGGAAACAAATCAAACCATTTTCACCCACCAACCTACAAGTGCAAATGACACAAAGAATAAATAGGAGGAGTTACCTCAGGAGCCATCCAGAACGGCGTTCCCACTGACGTGTTTCTATGCAAGCGTGCACTTGACAGCTGAGCTGAGACACCTGCAAAAAAAAAGCCTGTAATCCATCTTTAACATCATAGTATGGTAATAACATTCATATTCCACAAGGAAATCAGTTAATACGTTTCTATGAACCGTTATATAGCCCTGCCCTTGTTTATTATTTATATCAACCCTGCAAAAAAAACTGCCTTTAGTAAGCGATATGCCAACCCAGCCACCAGCCATGGAAAAAAAATGTAATTTTTACAAGTGTAACAATCAGACAACAAGAAAGGCACTGACTAAAACAAATCAAGCCAAAAATAAAATAATATATATAATTATTAATAATATATAATTATTATATAATTTATTAGCAAACAGTAAAGAAATACCCTCTATAAAAAACTTTCTATTTGAAAACTAATGTATACATTATTAACAATGTGATCTAGTGGGCAAGTAAGTATAGCCAGATTCTGAATCCTCTTATCAGTCAAATTATAGAATAATTGCCTTAGGAAACTGCAATCATATTGTGTTTTGTATAAGCTGAGATTTAAAAGCCAATTAATGATTCAGGCAGACACACCAATGTCAACATCTCTTAAGCAAAGGTCCATTATATGACATGGCACAATGTCACGGCCCAGTGAACTAGTGATTATCATCATAACTGTAATGAAATGGAGCAGCTTTATCTTCCTGCAGGGCTTCATTTCCCACCTCACACACAGACCCAAACATGCCTCGGGCAACCTATACACATTTCCCTTTCACCCGTCTCTTCAATGCATTCGGCTTGCTCGCTCGCAACAAAAATCTTTGAAAGCAACCAACAGAAACCCGCTGAAAGCCCATTAGACAGTAAAGTGTTGCCTTTGTCTACTGCCACTGCTCATGTTACAATGCAGGACTGTGCAGACCTACCGTATGCAGCCTCTTACAGACATTCTGTTAGCATGTCTATTTAAAAAAACATACCACCGCAGGTTGTCCATACAGAGTGAAACACAAACTGCTATTACCAAAATCCACAAGCTTAACTCCCCCATCTGCGGTGAGCAGGATGTTGTTGCCCTTGACATCTCGATGGATTATTCGGTTGTTGTGCAGATGTTGTAGGCCCTGATGTAAAAAAATAAAATAGAATGTTCTTTTGCAATAAAGGTAATAAAGGCTGTTTAACAAACAATCAGATCTTCAAATTCATTTTAATTAAAAGTGCTTCACAGAAAAAAAATACACACAAAACTTACACACAAATACAAATACAAGGCTAGCCAATTTATATCCCTGCCAGGCCTACAGTAAACAGCCAAAGTAAGTGTGTTTAACACTCACTTTTTGTGTTGATACATAAAATAGATATTCACAATATTTAAATATAATAACAGTATAACACTGTAAGCTGGTAATACATTTAAAGCCAGATGTCCTAAAGGATAAAGGCTTTGTGGACTGTACTGTGTACTATGTCTGTTAACTATGGCGACCTTTAAGTCCATATCTCTTGTCACTATTTGGCTCCCCTTTCTATGGCATGCATTGTATGCAGGGTCACAAACTCTGACCCTTAAATACTGTAAATAGCCATCCTGCATTCACACCTTCAGAGGTGTTCCTTAACTTTAGTTGACCCTTAGTCTCCCAGTGGAGTCCACTTAATTGCAAACCCATAAACAGCCTACAGAAAAAGGACCAGCCTTTCCATCCTGCTAAACATCATTTGAGTTTCCTGGTCTCCATTGGTTAATTTGGACACAATAAATAACCAAAAGTTTGTGGACATGTTTTTAAGCACTCTAAGCCTGTGTTGCCATGAAGTTGAAAGAGCATGATTGTCTAGAATGTATATAAATTCTGTAGCATTAAGATTTCTCTACATAGAAACTAACTGATACCTGGTCATTCTATGTTTTTTTTTTCTGATCAGATAGCTGTTTTTTCCAGGGGGTTCTATTTATAACTGACCAAATAATTTTGTCTCAGCAAAAAGGATATGAATCTGATCTGATATGAATATTTCTGCTGACTTTGTGAATGCAGTCAAAAAGAAAACAAGAAAGCCTGGAACATTGCTTATGTACAAAAATGCAGTGATTGTTAAAGCGTGTGCAGCATTTTTACTGTCAGCAGTATTAAACCTTAAGGATCTGATCATCAGATCCATATGTGGTTCCTCACTGAAATGTTGCTACAAAAATAGAAACACAGTTGTCCAGAATGTTTTTGTATATTGTAGCATTACATTATTTCTAAACTGGAACCAAGAGAATCCAACAAGGTTTCAGTATCACATCGCACAAAGCCCTAATCCTAACACCACCTTTGATTAACTTCAGAGGTCTTTACCTGATGTTGGTGTCTGATCTCACTGATACTGTTGTAGCTAAATGAACTCAAATCTCAAATTCAAGCTACACATGGTAGTGAAAAAAGTTTTCGAATGGGGAGGCAGATGTTTAAATACATTATATTGGCAAACGTATTCACGAACCCATCCAAATAACCAGAATCAGGTGTTCCAATCACTTCCATGTCACAGATAAAATGTTTTTACAAATATTTGTGGAAGAATGGGTTGTCTTTCAGGAGCTCGGTGACTTTCAGTGTAGAACTGTGATAGGATGACACCTGTGCAACAAATCCTGTCGGAAAATGTCCTTGCTTCTGAATATACCACATTCAACTAACAGCCTTATTATAAGAACGTGTAAGTGTTTGGGAACAACAGCAATTCAGCCACAAAGTGGTAGGCCATGTAACTGATGGAGCAGGGTCAGCGGATGCCTAGACGCATAGTGAGAGGTCGTCAACTTTCTGTAGAGTCAATCGCTACAGACCTCCAAACTTCATGTGGCTTGCAAATTAGCCCAAGAACAGGGCGCAGACAGCTTCTTGGAATGGGTTTCCATAGCCGAGCAGCTGCATCCAAGATACATCAGCAGGTTCAATTCAAAGGAGTTGGGCTTAGCCCCTTGATTTTAGTAGAAGAAATCTAAATGCTTAAGCATACCAAGACATTTTGGACAATTCCATTGCCATCCCTCCTCTTCCAACATGACAGTGAATGACATGTGAATAAAGTCTGGTGTGGATGAACTTGACTGGTCCTGACCTCAACCCAATAGAACACCTTTGGGATGAATTAGAGCAGAGACTGAGACAGGCCTTCCGAGCCAACTTCAGTGTGTGACCTTACAAATCCGCTTATGGAAGAATGGTAAAAAAGTTCTATAAACACACTTCTAAACCTTGTGGACAGCCTTTCCAGAGGAGTTGAAGCTGTTATAGCTGCAACGGGTGGACACATATTATATTGAAGCCTATGGATTACGATTGGATCACTTAAGTACATGACCTGCAACTGAAGGCAGGTGAGCGATAAACTTTTGGTCATATAGTGAATCTTTGTATGACCCCGCAAAGTGCTAAACTAAGCAACATACTCACATAGGGGAGGAGAGAAGTTTCATCTGAAATAAGTCCCAGACCACTGGCTTGAATTCATTTTGAAGGGCATTTACACCTGGTCTGGTCATGATCGGATAAACTATCACTTGTAAACCAGGTGTAAACAGGGATTAAGAGGCCCAGACAGTGTTTCAGCATGGAAATGCCCCTTTGCACAAAGCAAACCAGCCCCATGAAAACATGCTGGTTAGAGATGGACCTATGAGATGAACTGAAAAGCCTCCTCATTCAACATATTTTTTGGCTAAATAAGCAAATCCCTAAACAAACATCAATCCTTCATTCCAGAAGTGGCACATTAAAGATAAAATCTAAAACAATATAAAAAATGATAGATGTGAAGGTGAGGTGTCCAATACCTTGTGGTACCTACAGTGTATTAAATAAAGTAAAAATTAAAATATTACTGAATGAGTACAAGAAAATAAGTATTGTCGCATATCAGTTATGCTGCTCTGGGTTAATTCAGATGGGGCACCTGTGGCAGAAAGATTTGCGAGACTTTCGCACAGGGGTTGGCAGTTTTAATTCACATCACTCCTGACTTAGTTCATGTGATCCCTTTTGCTGTTTCATAACCCCCCTTTTTCTGCTCCCATGGCAAACTGCTGAGCCAGCCACCTCTCCTACCAGCTGCCTCGTATGGGTAACAAATTAACTTAGCAGTAAATGAATGTGTGTGTGTGTGTGTGTGTGTGTGTGTATGTGTGTGTGTTTCTTACCAGCAAAGCACCACAGAGAATGTAAGCGATGACAGGCTCCTCCAGACGTTTTTCCCTCATCAGCAAACCCTTTATCAGTTCTGTTACTGAACCTCCATTACACAGCTGAGAGAGAATAAAACGCTCAGTGACTTCTTATTTATAAGCAGCACAGAAGCAGTGAATACACACACACACACACACACACACACACACACACACACACACACACACGCACAC